>SIXB01003061.1:0-24351 GCA_007018985.1 Anopheles bwambae
CCAAATCGACCAACCAAAAGCTTCGCCGAAGTTTGTTATGTCAATATTTAGCCCCACGGACAGTGGATGATGGCTCACGCTGACTCGTGCCCTGACCTCCGTGTGTCGTTCCAGCAAGTGGGACGGGGGGCAGGGGAGGCAGAGGAGGGATATGGCATCATAGGTAAGCCTTCCCCGGAAATGGAAATGGAATCGATATCCCGTGCAAACGCGTGCGAGCCTGTTCCAGCAATTTTTGTCTCGATCAAATTTACCAAATGTCTCATCCCGATCGGGTTTTCGCGTTGGTTTTCCCCCCATTTCAAACCAAAACATCCCCGCTTCTGATAGGAAAGATTGGAAATATAGACACCTCTTCTCTGAAATTGGAATGCCCGGGGTGTGCGCGTGTGTGTGTGTACATCAGCCATTGAAGCTATGGTGCGATTTAGGCAGTACGCCGTTCCGATCGAACCGGGCTCTCCAACCAGCATCGACGAGCACCCCGTTTTTTGCGTGCAAACAGTTCACACAAAATCACTGCCCAAGCGGCCGATGATGTGTTGGTGATCCGTGTGTGCTACCTCACTGTCAATGTTTTCTTTTTTGTGTGTGTGTGTGTGCGTGTGTGTGTGCTGCTCTTCAACTCCAACATACAAAACGAATTACCGGCTGCCGAGTTTTGTCGAAAGCTTCGTCTCCATTCGGCACCATGGGAATGTTGCTCGTTTGCTGGGCAAAACACAAATCGACGAGTGAGCAGCTGGTCATACACACACACACACACGTGATGCCGCTCGCTTTCAACTTATTTTTTAATTTATGAATATGGAATCAGCACGCAAGGGGCTGCGGGAACTCTTCGACACGAATCAAAATTCATGCCTCGCTCCGTACCGTTCGTCGCTTGGTGTGCCATTTTTTTCTGGTTTTTCGCATGGTTTTTATTCGCGCACCCCCCACTCCTCCCCGCGCGTACACTTTTCCACCCACAGCCGATTCATTCATTCTTTCATTCGTTGCGCCTTTCACGTTGCGCCGCTGTCTTTTGAACGCGTGCGTGTGTAGGTTTTGTTTGCCAGCATTCCAATGGGAAAAAAAACGCTCGAAAAGGCAGACACATTCCCGCGCCGACCGTTTTGGGGACGCTCGCGTTCAAAACGGTACGCCGGGGCGCACTGTATCAACAGTCAGGAGGCGAGCGCGCGAGAATATCATGTTTGGTGATGTTTTATTTCGACGGCGCGTGTGTGTGTGTGTGTTGTAACAGTGCGCCCGAAACGGATACGAAGGCAGATATTTTAGCAAATATGCGATGAATATTTAGGGCAAACGATTTCACGTCATTGTGCGTTTGGTGTTTTTTTTTGTTTTGTCTTTCGTTGCTTGCTAGCTTTCAATCCTCAGCAGCGGTATGTAACAGCGCGAGCAGAAATCAATGTTTGCTCTCCATCGGTAGACAAGCACTTTGGATTGGTGGCGAACAACATGAAACGAGGGAATTTCAACAAATCTAGCCAACTCACCTGTTGTTCCTTTATTTTTTCTCTCTCTCTCTCTCTCTCTCTCTCTCTCTCGCTTTCATTAAAACTTGAACCCGAAAAATCATGTCACTTTAGTGCTGATAATGCAATTAAATTACGAAATGAGTAACAGCGAGTAATAATTATGGTCGTGTTTATACAGTCGAGTTGAAATCCGTAAGACACCAGCACTGGGAGCGCTTTTACGATATAAGCAAGCTGTTTTACAGGGGTTTTTACTTTGCTTTCGCAAGCGTAGCAACATTTAGCGCAACCGCAGCAATTGACAGGACAACGGCATCAGTTGTTTACGGAACGTCATCACGCTTAAGGCAACCTTCGCACTTGATATCACAAGCGCGGTACACAATATCATATCACTTCCAATGTTGCGGATTCAAGCAAGTATTCAACTACATGCGTTTAAACGGATTCAGGTCAATAGACAGCTTGAATAATTCTAATAATCCTTCCCGTACAGTTCCTAAAGTACTGGGGCCACAACCTTCAGAACCTTAGTCTTGTAGTACACGCAGCATTGATTTTCACGTTTTTCTCTAGGAATACCAGTGGGAGCTTCCCACGTTTGGATACATCCCCCAGAACCATCACTGACGCTGCGTTTTGGAATCTTGTGATGTTTATTAGGGATGGAAGGACCTGGCCAACGTCGGTGACCACAACCGGTCATTTTGGACATTGTGTGGCTGTTGCAAGATGATGAGTTTCTCATCAGTGAACATGAACTCATGACCAGCGTGGCGTGAAAGTAATACTTTGGTTCTGACCAGCCTCTTTTTCGCTGTAGCATCCGCTGCTCCGTGAACCTTGCGTTTTTTTATACGGCTTGCATCCTAGGTGCTTCGTAATGATGGTTTGAGCAGTCCCGATCGACACATGCAGGTGTCCTAGCAGTGGTCTTCCGGATCGAGCGGTTCATTTTTCGACGAAATCTCTCCCTCGCCACTTTGATAGCTACTGGCGTTCTTGCTCGAGCCCGTCTCACGGTACCGACCGATGGTGGTATAAATGAAATTCCGCTTCATTCCATGTTGTTTCAATCACCAGAATACATCTCTGGGTTGCTCACCGTTCGCAAACAGTTTAACTAAGATGTCGCGGTACTCTTTCATCGTGCTTAGTCAACAAACAACAAGTGACAGCAAGTTGATGTTTTGTTGCAACGTTAGTGTATATATGGGGCTAAAACTGACATCAAAACCGTTACACCAAGTGTACATGGTGCAAAGCTACACAACGATTGAAAGTTGTATTTGAACTTTTGAACACCCTGTAAGTACTATAACTCATTACAAACAGAAACAAAAGAAAACGAAACCATTTTAAAACGCATTTTTGGTTGTATACAATTGCTGAGATCCAATATGGCAGATCGTAACTGTCACATGGGTACAACCGGAATGATGGATATTCTGACAGACTAAAAAAATCAGTTTTCTGGCTTAAAATAAAGAAGGAAGCACTGTTAGGAAATCAGTTAATAGCGTGAGCCACACACACAAACACCATTGCATGCAGCACACAATCATTCGTCAAACTTTCGGCGCACACACCCAAGCGACAAACCTTCAAGTCGTTGTTGTAAACGCGCTGGCCCACCACTATCACAGGCCCCACCAAACGCTAGTGGGGCAAAAGTTGTCGACTTGTGACACTTGCACCACTCGCCTTGGTGCTCTGTGTTGCCCTCTCGAGCTCCCTCCCCGCTCCCCGTTCCTCACTACATCCTCTAAAAGCAATTTTCCGGAATGAGCTAAGTGAAAAGCTATTTGTACTCCCTGCATGTACACGTGTGTATGTGTGTGCTCGTAAACGAGTGCAACCTGCACTGGATGGGTGGGCAATGTTTCACGTCAATTCACTCGTTCCCCTTCCCCTTCCAGTTGCTTCTTTCCGTAGCTATTTCTATGGTTTTTGGCGTTGAGCTTTCCCCGCGCCTGCCCGTTCGAGCTTGCTGCCTGTTTTGATTGTTACCCGTTTTTTTCTGTCGTTCTTTCCCCCTTTTTCGGGGCTCCGTTCCGTTTGGCAGTTTGCAATTTCCTGACCTTTTTGAGACGCCACCGCTGTGGGGCTGTGGTGTGGCTGTGGTTGCCAACAAAAAAAAAAAATAAAAATAAGCAAAACAATCATCATTCATCAGTGTCGACGCCGGCTTCCCTTTGGCGCAGGGCCCCGGAAAACCGCACGTTCTCAAGAGGGACACGTATCGCGGGTGGGTTGCACAGCACTTTGTACTTGTCTGATGTACTTGCCGTCAGCTAGCTGGGTAAAGCGCGGATGCAGCGTGACGCTTCGTCGTCGTGCGGGACGATCATCATTCTTGCTGGAGGAAAAATCCAGTTGAAGTTCGTAAGCTTACAGCCCAAGGAAAGCATCCACGTTAACATCAAAGCGGTGCAATTAATGGTGGTGCTGGTAGTGGAGCAGTCCCCATACCGCCCCAACTCAACTGGCTTGATGCAAACTTTCACACACACACACACGCAACAGTTCCGGTGAAGTTCTTTAATAACATCACATCAACAGCGGGAGCGCGAAAACAACCCGTTTCCCGGGAAATACCTTCTGCTCGCCCTCATTTGCATTCACCCAGCTGGGTGGAAAAAGGGCGAAGATTGATTCGCCGAAAATTCCAGTCTGCTTCGCTAGTACGGCGATTGGCTAACGACTGCAAACAAAAACGGACACACACACACACACGCGCGCACGTGTGTACGGAACACTTTGCGATCGGATTGTGCAGCCAATTCTTCGAAGCAACTACACCACACTCTCGTTTCAAAGTGCACGATATCTTCACGGCGCGGCTACTTCCGCACGCAAACTACCGCCGAATAGACGTAGACGCAGGCAACTGATTTAATAGCTTTAAATGCTTCAGGTTCGTCTTGATTTGTTTTCCGAGAAGTGTGCGGGAAGCGCGTGGCCATGCCGTTGATGCCATTTGATCGTTTAATTGTGGCTTCACCCTTATCCGTGCGGTGTAATTGCAGCAGAACATATTTGGAATGATTTGACATAATGCTGAAGTGGTCTGTGCGTGTGTGTAGTCGCTTTAAAGCTAGTTGCTGGGTGGGAAAATCCTGCCGTGGGAAGCATTTCCGAACAATTATGTAGTGGCGCCCTCTGGACAGTTGAAGCCGAGTGCTGTTCAAGCATGCACAAGCTTTAGTAGGATTGGTTGCGCAAACACACAACAAATCTTTTTTTTTTTTTGTCGATTCGCCTTACGTTATTAAGTCCGCGAAATCTCAGCTAAACGCCTAAAGCTATGCAACACACACAGCAAATGCTACATTCAAAACTCAGCCAACTAATTGCAGTGTGCACATTTGACAATTCTGAAGCTATGCAAATTGGGCTTTTAAATAGAACTGAATAAATTAAATAAATTGCTCTTGTTGGCTTTAGCATTGTAAGTGATGTTTATTTATGCCATATGTTTTTGTATACTAATAATCTTGTACGCCTCGATATGACGTTAGTGCGTAATTGTGAAAGATATAATCCGAGTTTCTAGCCTGGCTTTGCCAACCTGGCTGTGACATCAGTTAAAAACACTTAGAGCCTCGGAACGCATTTACGGCTGGCTCTCAATCCCTGATCGATGATGCTCTTGTCACAAGAAACATTTCTTACACCTTTTATACTTTAACATGCCTAAAGAATGTTCTATTATGAGTGCACTAGGCCACATCGTTTTAACATGTCTTTTGAAGATGCTAAACGGTTTATAAAGTTGTAAAACCTTTAAAACGTCTGTTAAGACTATCTGTTAAAATTATAATTGGGGGTTTGATAGCTGGCTTTGATCAACCAGTTTACGTCTCTTTAGCATCATGAACAAAAGATCTTATTAAATGCGTATTAAGTCTTAAATGAAGGGAACTCGGAACAGTTTCGCAGTGGGTGATTTTATTCCGTGCATAGATTTTTATATTATTTCGGTTCGGTCAGGTGGTACGATCGTCAACTCGCACTACTTAACAACAAGCCCGTAATGGGTTCAAGGCCAAAATGGACCAAGCCTCTATACGTAGAACTGATAATCCCGCTATGTGTAATCAATTGGTCACTGAAAGCCAAGCCCACTAGTCGTACAGCCAGACCTTGACCGACAACGGTTCTTGAAATAAAGAAGAAGGGGAAGAAAAAAAGAAAGAAAGAAAGAAAAAAAGAAAGAAAGAAAGAAAGAAAGAAAGAAAAAAAGAAAGAAAGAAAAAAAGAATGAAAGAAATAAGAAGACGATGAAAATGAAGATGATGATGAAGAATAAGAAGAAGAAGAATAAGAAGAAGAAGAAGAAGAAGAAGAAGAAGAAGAAGAAGAAGAAGAAGAAGAAGAAAAAGAAGAAAAAGAAGAAGAGGAAGAAGATGATGATGATGATGATGATGATGATGATGATGAAGAAGAAGAATAAGAAGAAGAAGAAGAAGAAGAAGAAGAAGAAGAAGAAGAAGAAGACAATATTTTTTATTTCTGTAAGGAAATTCCTTAGCTTTTGGCTTGTGTCTTAATATTGTGGGAATATTTCAAAATCATCTCGAACATTTGATCTAGTTCAAAGAGTAAAATTTCTTGACTTTACTCGAGTCAAATGAAACAATAAAATTGACGTTTCCATTAAATTAAATTCGTTGCTGACCGTTAAGTTTGAAAATGTGATCGTCGTGTGACTGCCTATCACTCGTGAAGATAACTTGAATTTAATAAAATTTATAAAATTCAAGTATCACGTGCGCAACACAAACGTAATTGCAAACACGTTCTCACTGCTTCACCTATCTAAAGCCCTAAAACCACAAAAAAGTAACATCCAAGCGTGCTATCGCACTTCAACTCTCGCTCAAACACTACATGCGTGGACAGTAATTGTAGTGGCAATTGGCAAACCCGTTTTTTCCAATTAAATCAATCCAGAGAGCAGAGCCACATGCATCAAATCATGAAGCAAGCTCTGGAAATGGCTCTTGCACTCGCAACATGGCAAACGACATAACTTAACACAGCTTGCAAATGATGCTGTCCAAATGCTGCTCAATGTTGCAGTGGCTCAAAAAGTGGGCGCCAAAAGCTATGCAACTGGTATCACCCCCCAAAATGTGATAAATTCATCCGCACAAACCTGTCATCCGATTGACAAACGTTTCCTATCCCGGCCCGGGCAAGGGATGGCACTCCAGTGCCAAAATCCAATCAGAAAAAGATGCGTGTGATGGTAAAAAACCTCCCTATGAATAGGGGTTAACTAAATTTCAGCAAAAAGCGCCTAAAGCTATGCAAATATCATCACAAACATGTGCCTGCTGCGTGATTTGCAGCAACAAAAACGGCACGATACGATCATTAAATGAAAGAGCACAACAACAACAACAAAAACACGCTATCCACCACAGCAAAAGGGCGGAGGGGGGGGGGAGTGGTTTCGTTAGCAAAAGGGAAGGCACCACTTCAAAACCGTGCCGTGTAGCAACCGGTTTGATAAGTTGCTTATTGCCCCGATTGGGCATAACGGGACGGTCCTCGGCACCCACACAGACGGACTTTGGAAAATGCCATTCCACACACACACTGGCAGTGGGTGTCACTTCGGGTGTGATGATTTATAATTTAATTATCGCCGAATTCGAACGCAACTAAATCATACGCCAGCCAGGATTGGTCTCTGATCAGAATCAGAGCCAAGCAACAAAAAAAAAGCAAAAGATACTCCAGATCGGTGAAAATGGCACAGAAAACACCTCATATCCCTTTTCCTCCCTTTACACCCACTCATCTCACCATTCTTCCTTGTGCGTTGTGCCGGCACGGAAAATGAAAACCCGAAAGCAAATCCCGAAAAGGTGTCAGTGGTGCGTTTTTGTGCTGCTGCTGCTGCCGCTGCTGTTGAAAATCGTGTACTTGCTTCCCACCCGGTAGTTGCCTCCCTCCCAACCAACCTTACCCTTCCCCTCGGTTCACGGTGATTCGAGATGATTAGTGACTTTTATGAGCTTTGCTTTGTGCGCCGTGCCCACTTCCGTGCGAAGATAATAGGATCGGCGCACTTCGCACAGAGGTAAAAGCGAAATGCAAAAAAAAGAGCCGAACCGACACACAGTCAAAGGAATTTCTTCTCCGCCCAAATATGTGTGTGTGTGTTTTACAAGGTCTGTAAAGGTTGTCACCGAGAGGACGGAGAGCCGCGCGGCACTGAAGCAAAAGATGTAAAAGGATATGTTGCCCTCGGCCGGGACAGGCGAGCGAGCGAGCGAGCCGAGGTGCACTTCATTAGTGTTGTCGGGTGGCGGCGTCATCGTCGTCGTTGGCGCCCTCCGGGGGCCGTGCCGGGCACGCGAAACGAGCGTGCGAATGTCGTTGAGAGTAATTATCAATTATTCAGAGAAAATGGTATCGCGCGCGCAGGCTGGCTGCGAAAAAGCTGGCAAACAGCACGGTCTCTCGCCAGTGGGTGGGCAAACGGCCAGAGCAAACACCGCGATGGGCGGATAAATGAACAAAACCATAATGAAACGCTGAGGCCTGGTTGCTTCGGAAAGGACGGTTGGGGGGGGCGCAGGAGAGCGAGCGCAAAAAAAAGCTGCCACTTCACAGGCCGGCGAAGCGGGCAGGCGACAAAACCAGCGGGTGCGAACGATGATAATGATCATGATGGTTTTTGCCAAAACCCACCCCTAGCGAGGGTTCTAGAAGGGGAAAGTAGGGAGGGTGAGCGAACGGGGTGCAGGCGGACGTCGATTGTTCCCTGGCAGCTCGAGTTTTAATGGGAATTGTTTGTAAAGATGATTACCAGAAGCCCTTGCGGCCGTTCGGCTGCTCTCTTTCGGGCGGTTTCATGGGGTTTTGGTTTCTTTTTTTTTGTCCCACGTTTTCCGAAAGGACAGCTGAGGGTTGTCTTGTCCTTTCTCCCGCTTTAGTTCAGGTTCCACTAGCTTCTGCCATCCGCCCCTCCCCCCCCCCCCCCCCCCTCATTGTCAATATCAACTGCGCGAGGCAAAGTTTGAAGTAATGAAGCGCACCACCGAGCGGCTCCGGCAACCGGGTCTTTGGTAACAGTTAAAAGCGGGAATCACCGCACCGGAGAGTGAAAAAGTGAGCAGACCATAACAAGAAAGAAAGGGGTAAGGCTTTTTGTTCCTCGTCCGACATTTCTGCTTTGTGTGTGTGTGTGTGTGTGTGTGCGCGCGCTTTCATTACAGGAGAAGAAAGAATAAAGCAACCTGTCACCCTCGGAAAAGAAAAGTTGAGCAGTGCGCTCAAGATAAGAGGAAGTGTTTTCACGCGGCGCGCTGTTTTTGAGACTAACCTAACTCCTTCCCTGCCTCCTCCAATCAGTGGCTGGGTTGATCTGAGCATCAAACCTTGTTGTGAGTGGCCTTGTTGGATGGAAATTTCATTTACACCCGCACGAAACGCCAGCAGCATCGTTTTTGCCGCACTAGGCACAGTGATACACACAGATCGATTGGGAACGACGCTGTGCAGACTAGTGGTGCGCGCTCGGGAGTTGTTAGTTCTGCCCGGAGTCGAACTTGTCCAGAGTCGCCTAGAGTCGTCGGGAGTCTTCCCGAGTCGGAGTCGCCGAACTTTTTCCACTTTTGTTTTGCGCCTACACTTCTTCAACAAGTCTTTATTCTAGGAATAGAGGTTTCAAACGACCAGAGTCAGAAAGAGTCGGAGTCAAGAATGGAAATTCTGACTTCAAAAACATTGCACTGGTCGTCTCCGGATGACTCCGAATGACTACGGATAACACCGGATGATTCTGGATGACTCCGGTTGGCTCCGGGTGACACGGGATGACTCCGGATGACTCTGGATGACTCCGGATGACTCTGGATGACTCCAGATGACTTAAAAAGACTCCGAATGACTCCAACTAGATAGACAAGATAACTTCAGATGACTCTGGATGGCTCCGGATGGCTCTAGATGTCTCCGGATAACTCACATTCTAAACAAGATAACTCCGTATGACTCTGGATGACTCCGGATGACTTCAGATGACTCCGGATGACTCCAGACGATTTCAGAAAAGTCCGAACAAATCCGGAAGACTCAAGCTCTGAACAAGATAACTCCGGAAGACTCCGAATGACTCAGGATGACTTCAAATGACTCCGGAGGACTCCAACTCCGGACAAGATGACTTCGGATGACTCTGGAAGACTTCGGACGGCTCCGGATGTCTCTGTACGGCTCCAGATAAGTCCTGAGGGCTCCGAACAAAATAACTCGAGATGACTACGGATAACACCGGATGATTCTGGATGACTCTGGATGTCTCTGGATGACTCCGGATGACTCTGGATGACTCCGGTTGGCTTCGGATGACACTGGAAGACTCCGGGTGACTCCGGATGACTCCAGATGACTTCAAATGACTCCGAATGACTCCAACTAGATAGACAGTATAACTTCAAATGACTCTGGATGGCTCCAGATGACTCCGGATAACTCACATTCCGAACAAGACAAACTCCGGATGACTCTGGATGACTCCGGATGACTTCAGACGATTCCAGAAAAGTCTGAACAACTCCGGACGACTCCAGAAGACTCAAACTCCGAACAAGATAACTCCGGATAATTCTGGATGACTCCGGATGACTTCAGATGACTCTGAATGAATCCAACTTCGGACAAGAAAACTTCGGATGACTTTGGATGTCTCCGAATTGCTTCGGATGACTCCAGATGACTTTGGAAGACTCTTAAAGACTTCGGACGGCTCCGGATGACTCTGGACGGCTTTAGATAAGTCCTGACGACTCAGAACAAGATAACTCAAGGTTACTCCAGATAACTCTGGATGACTCCGGATGGCTCCGAATGACTCCGGATGATTTCAAATGACTCCGAATGACTCCAACTAGATATACAAGATAACTTCAGAATGCTCTGGATGGTTCCGGATGCCTCCAGATGACTCCGGATAACTCTGGATGACTCCTGATGACTCCTGATGACTCCAGATGATTCCAGAAAAGTCCGAACAACTCCAGACGACTCCAGAAGACTCAAACTCCGAACAAGATAACTTCGGATAATTCTGGATGACTCCGGATGACTTCAGCTGACTTCGGATGACTTCAGCTGACTCCGGAGGACTCCAACTCCGGACAAGATAACTTCGATAGACTTCGGCTCAAAATGGCTTGACTCCAGATGACTTCGGATGACTCTGGAAGACTTCGGACGGCTCCGGATGACTCCGGATGGCTCTAGATAAGTCCTGACTACTCCGAACAAGATAACTCCAGATGACTTCGGATGACTCCGGATGACTTCGGATGACTCCGGATGACTCCGGACGGCTCCAGATAAGTCCTGACGGTTCCGAACAAAATAACTCCGGATGACTCCGGATGACTTCAGATGACTCTGGAGGACTCCAACTCCGGACAAGATAACTTCGGATGACTTTGGATGGCTCCGAATGGCTTCAGATGACCTCGGATGACTTCGGATGACTCTGGAAGACTTCGGACGGCTCCGGATGTCTCCAGACGGCTCCAGATAAGTCCTGACGACTCCGAACAAGATAACTTCAGATGACTCCGGATAACTCCGGAAGACTCCGGATGACTCCGGATGACTCAAACTCTGGACAACTCCGAGCGATTCCGTACGAGGTACCTCCAAATGGCTTCGGATAATGCTGGGTGGACCTACCTTCCAGAGTTCTGACTCCAGATGTTTGCCAACGTTACCCATCTCTAGTCAAGAGAGTGACAGACTACACCTCAAACCGTGTGTGTGCGTATCTGTGTGTGTGGATACACACAGGTCGAATTATTAATTTTCGACTCTGGCGTATGATGTCATTATCGCACGCACGCGTGTGTGTTTGATACGCTTCCATTAGGAAGGGTAAATTAAATTGCTCTTCTACCCCTTGCCACTGTTCGTGTGTGTTTGTGTGTCTATGTGTGTGTTTTGAAAGAAGTTTGATGGCATCTCGTGATTGTTGCGCTTTAAAGCTGGGAAACGCGCGTTCGAGATGCTACATTATTAAATAGTTTGCCTCCACTGTACCAACACAACAGCACAGTTACTACTGTTTTGGTGCTGCCATGCGGATAGTCTAGGTGTAGGTATGCTTCACGGTGAATGGACTTTTTTATGCTTATTAGCATGCGTAAGAATTGTTAAACCAACAGCAAGCAGAAGCAAAATATTATGTTACATTCGATCATATCAAAACAAACAAGGTGCAAAACAAGTTTTCTTAGCCGAAGCAGCAATCTATTACGCCTTAAGGTTTCGAGCTATTGAAAAGTTTTATTTTTAGTACATACAGGACTTTCATTTTGAATTTAACTATTCATTCTGCTTCTGAATAGGAAACACATCAGGTTCAAAAAACGGCTAAAGCGCAAAGTGTCCGAATACTCTTCACGAGCGCCTGAAGGTATGTAAAGTATTTGCTACCGTTTTTTGTATATATCTGACACTTCATTTCTTTTGAAAAAAAGAGGAATAAGACCAATGGGCTAAAAGTCTCTATACAAAATAAACAAAACAAAATTCTTTTAAAAGCTTTTATGAATCCATCCATGCCCCAGTTAAGGCCATCTACGATTGCTAAATTTGAACATTATTTCTGTGCCAGTTGATTGCTCATATATTCGTCTGCTCAATCAAAATCATGTTCCTTAGATGAAGTGATGAATGAAACAGCTTTAGAATGTGTTCTAATTTAAACTATTGAAGTTACAGTTGTATCTTTTAACTCAAGACTTGTGTGCTTATTTTGTATATTAGAGACTCAATTAGCATACATTTAGGCGCCAATCGTAACGTAGATACAAGCGCTGGAAAGGTACAATCCTGCATTGCCTACCCTTTCCGGCGCAAACAGTCAACAAAAACCGATCCACCCGCGATAGTGATAACGCAGCTCTACTTTAACCGTCCCCACACGGCTAATAAATTCGTCAAAGTTGTTCCCATTGCCATTTACCGAGCAGGCGGTATAGCAAACCGGCCGATTGACACAAAAACTGACACCATCCAGTTTGCACACGGCTGGAGCAGTGTCGCGCCCCGTACTCATCAGCAGCATCAGCAAACCGGGGCCCAGATGGCCACTTTTTCGTGCCACACAGCCGGTACCAGCGCAGCCGTCTTGACAACTTGTTGAAGCACGCTGCCAGCTCGGAGCGGGAGGAGACGCGGGGATAAGCAACCCACCCACCGTGGAGCGGTATGGGCAGGGAGATAATAGTGTAAATATTTGCTCAAGCTCGATCCATTTATGTACGGCAACGGTTGTTGCGGTCCCTTTTTTGTGTGCTGCGCCTGTGTGAGGCTTGTGCGAAAAGCCCGTGAGCTCAAGAAAAGCGAACCATCGGCGGCGGAGGAGGAGGGTGGCTGGCAAGCTGGCCAAGTTTTGGTATTGCTGCCGGCTGACTGAGTTTCTCTGCCCGTCTTGTAGGGGAACGGGACCGGGCGCGCCCAGATGGGGTAGGCTAAATTTATTCATTCGCATTTCGTTCATACCAACAACCTCACCCCGAAACCGGCCCTCCAACCTACCGCCTCCGTCTTTTTCCTTTGCGTCTACGTGGGTTTGTGTGTGTTTTTTTAGCCTTTTTTCTTCATCTACTCCTTCGCTTCGCTCAACGCAACACGGTGCGCTTCCATCAAACGTGCCCCACCGGAGCGATTTTAAAGTTTGGTATCTGGTCGGTCCCACGCCCATCACCAAGGGGCACACCCACCCACCCAGCGCACCACGCAGCCGGATCACTTGCACGCCCTATCCTTCCGACCACTGTTCGAGATACATTTCTCGAGGCCAAAGCTCGTAGACTGCTCGCGTCGAATCCTGGGCAAGCAGCACATCTTAGCGCTTTAATGCTAACTTCATAATGTATTACGTCGCGCACAAAGTCGGTTCACTCACCCTTTTCCACCGGTAGCTGAGTCTTGAAGTGGTTCTTCCATTAAAAGTAAAAAAAAGGTAAGAAGCAAACTAAAAACCCAGACTCGTACCGACGGTTGCACGATTCTAGGAATTTTTGATGCCAAAGATTAGTCGTTTTTGTTTCGACACACAGAGAGTTAATTTCGTTGATAAATTCGCCTGAAAGTATGCAATGCTTCATGACAAAATTGCCATCTTTACAAGCGGGGCTTTTTCGACGCCGGACCACTTGGCACGCAAGCTGAGCCATCCTCACCCATCCTTGAGTTAAGCTTGCTCGCGGCTTAAGCTTTATTTAATAGTTTCAGCCCCAATTTTCAATCTTCGCCCCGCGTGATTAGCTTAATTTCATTGGCACATCTAAAAATTGATACTTTATGGAGGAGCCCGGTAGAATGCGCTTCGCTTCGCAGCCCCGCTCGGGCAGTGGTGTGGCCAGTTTCGTCCCGCAAACCTCCATACAGGCAATGTTGGGGCGGGAGGCCAAGGCTCTTTAAATTATAATTTGCCTCCATTAACATAAAGAACAAATTTAAAACGGATGCGAACGGGTTAGCGGGTGCCAGGATTAGCAGCACGGTCGCAGAATGATACCCAAGGTGCACGGTGGTCGCTATGCAGAGCAAAGGGCGGACAGTTTTGTTTTGCAAAACTGCTATTAAAACACTAAAATGTGTTTTGTGTCTTGCATACCTTTCGGGCGCTGAGCTTGAAAGCAATCTAAATAAATGCTATTTGATTTATCATTCATGTAAATAAAATTCTCTGACATCATTAATTGACAGCCATGCTATACGCCTAAAAGTATGCAATGGAATAAAATGCCTAATTGATTCCTTCAATGCGTTTCACGGAATATTAATAAAAAATATAAAAAAATATGCTTCAAAATAATATTTTTACATTACATACATTTAGGCGCTCATCAGCACATTCAAGTGGCAATGGCTCTCTTTCATCTTTATTTTTAATCCATTCGCGTACCAGTGTGCCAGCTGCCACAAAATGAGCCAGCAAGCGATAGTGAAAACAAAGAAGAAGAAGAAGAAGTAAAAGGTGAAGAATACAGCCACCTCCACAAAGAAAAGCCCCAAAAACAAAGCGCACGGCCCTGGGCTAAACGTATTAATTTTCATTTGCAGTCGATCGCGGCACCCTCAAAACGGAATTAAATTAAAAACGCACAGAATTAAGTGGATTTTGTGCCCGCGCTGGCCCCCACTCAGAAGGAAGCAGCCAGCCCCACGCGGTTTCACCCCCCCCCCCCCCCCGAACCGGCTTAGAGGTTTTTGTGTGGTGGGGAAGGGGGGGGAAATGGGCGAATTAATCGAGTTTAGCGAGCGCTTGGCACCGCAACAAGTAAGTCGCGCGTTGAGCGTTTTTGGTGGTCGGGGTAGCGCTATTTCGCGCGAGCCAACAAGTGCCCGAACAAAGGACCACAAGAACTACCTTCCCGTGCGCTTTCGCCTCTCTCTCTCCCTCTCTGATGGTCCAAGTCCAAGCGGAGCAAGATCGATGAACAGTCGCCACCGACACCGCCTGCCCACTAGCCTGCTAAATGAGAAAACTTTGCATAATCCGGGGCATCATTCGGGGCTCAAGGCCTTCCCACGGGTTTGATCAACAAGCATTGTGAGTGAGCCACTGGCAAGAGGAGATGATTTTCTATTGTGTGACGCGTGTGTGTGTGTGTGTGGATTTTTTTTGTTCACGGCAGCAGTCCACCAGATCATCCTTTATCAAGAAGAATAAACCTTCCAAAGCGAAGAATTGCCCGAAACCCCGTTAATGCTGCCACACGTGGCTTTCACCGTAAGTGTGCTAAAATCCGCTCTATTTGACCGTTTTCACACGCTTCCAATCGTTGGTGTGTGTGTGTGTGAAAGTTGGTTATACACTTTTTAGACACTCTTTTTCCTGCTCTTTGGCGGTCTTTGTTGGCCACTGATATGAAAAGCTTGCGGCACAAGAAAAAACACTTTCTTTTTTTCGTTTGTGTCTTCTTGGCGCCCGCTGCGCGCTCTCACGCGAACAATGGTTTCTAGTTTGTTGCTCTTATAGTAAGCCGTCCTTCCCCTCTCCCCTTCCCCCTTTTCCCACGCCCACCCCCTTGGTCACTTGTTGTTCGTTCGTTCGCGGGGAACCGGGGGAAAGGAAGAAAATCAAGAAATATATCTTTCCACTTGAGCGCCCGCTGAAAGCCACTGCGGCGCAGGGTGGGTAAGGAATGCGGTTGGCAAGAAAATGGAAACAGCATCCTTTTTACACCCACTCTCCCCCTCTCTCTCTCTCTCCTCGCTCTACCTTCCGTTGCTCTTTCTTCCGATGTAACAGAGGAAAACATCGCACGTGCCTCGTGGGCCTGGGGGAAAAACACACACTGTTTACTCATTGACAGTGGTGCCCCTATTCCCCCGTTCGACTTTATCAGCCCTTTCCCCCCCTCTTCCCCCACCATCTCCCTCTCATCATTATCTACTATCACTTACCCCCTCACCCTTCTTTGCGATCCCAATCGATTATTGTGATAGATGGAAAGCGAGGGCTGCCTGCCTGCCTTCACGAGTGTGTAAATTTCGGGCGCTTCCCGGGCGCTTCTTTATCAGGCTGCGGTGAGCTGTGGGAAATTGTTCTCTCACCGCCATCCTCCACTCCCCCACAAACCACTAGCCGGTTTGGGTTTGGTTTCGAAATTAGTCCCGCTCGGTGTGTGTGTCTGTGTGTTTGCGGGCGTGAAATAGTGCTTCCAATCAAAATTCGAACATGCTGGGATGCTGTGGCGATTGCCCCTAGCATCCTTCACTCAACCACCTTTCCGGGCTGCGCAACAAACCCCGCCACAAAGCTCACGCAATCCTGTTCCCCTTGACAGGCGTAGCGCTTGTCAAAAACCGCGTCAGCGGGTACACAGCGGCCCGGGCGCGTGCTTGTTTGGTTTCAATTCCACCTGGTGCGCCACCGCACCGGTTTTCCGCTCAATTGTGCAAAGACAAACTGCTCTGTGTGTGTGTGTGTGTGTGTGTGTGTGTGTGTG
This sequence comes from Anopheles bwambae, assembly GCA_007018985.1. Lineage (NCBI taxonomy): Eukaryota > Metazoa > Arthropoda > Insecta > Diptera > Culicidae > Anopheles > Anopheles bwambae. The sequence goes on from SIXB01003061.1 coordinate 16,490, forward strand.
TGTGTGTGTGTGTGTGTGTGTGTGTTTGTGTGTGTGTGTGTGTGGTCGGGCGAAGCGAAAAGAGCAAGGACAGCATGTTTTACACCCACCGCCTTACAGTAGCCGAAACAGTAGCTCTCCCTCGCTCTCTGCTCCGAACGGAAGATCAAACGCATCACTCGGTCATGTCATCGGATGGGGCGGGCTGTCTTTTTTTCGCTCTCCCCTCCGCCCCCTGCCGCTATCGACACAGTAGGTGCTAATGTACGGGAGGCGTGCTTCAACTGCTTCAAGCAGCTGGTGATCGATTTTGGTGCCGGAATCCCGGCAGCCGTTCTGGCGCGAGTGTCTGCTTGATTCGCTCGTGCATGTTCGCCTACAATCAATTACAGATTTTCGGTGTGGGTGCTTCGGGCATTTTCGATAGCGCCTAAATGTATGTACGCAACTTCCCCGTACTCCCCCGCGCACACTATTCACAATGCTTGACTTGATGGCGGAAGGTTTGCTCGCTACAGTTCGAGTATTGCTACATTCGCACACGACAGTTCTCTGCCTGCTTCCCGGGAATAAAAAGCGCCTAAATGTATGCAATTTCTGAAGGCAGATTTATTGTGGTACGAGTTTTGGATACAAATTGTACTGGAATAAAATAAGCCTAAAGGCGCCAAAAGGTATGCAAAGCAAACGTTCGCATATAGTTCGGTGAAAAAACCCAAGTGACATTTTTCCATATCTGCTAGATTAGTACTCGATACGTCTGAAATTGTGGATTTGTGTGTGATCAAGTGTGCTGAAAGCGACAAAATTTGGTGTGTTCGTAAATTAGGCTTTCTTCTATCGATGGACGATGCCGTCGAGCTCATTTTACATTCATAGCCATATTAAACTTAAATAATACCGACTTTTTATGAAATAATGTCACACAAAATCAGCTTTTGTTTTTCATCAAAAACCAATGCTATGAATGTAAAATGGTATCGTGCATCGTCTAGTTTACAAAGTCTAGTTTACAAACACACCAAATCTTAAAATTTCAGGCGTATCGAGTACTAATCGAGCAGATGGGGCAAAACTATTTCGAGCATATGTGATTTGGGTTGTGTTTTGGGAGCAACATTTTAGTGTTTGAAAGCATTTTTTAAATTACCATTTAGAACATTATAATTTTTTAAACTATCTTATAAAGTCAACAACAAACTTGCATACCTTTAGGCGCACCAACATAGCTATTGTACTTTCTTTTTTCCCACCATGTCGGATCAACTGGTGAAAATTTATAAAAGTGAATAATTTATTACGGAACAATACTTTACCTGTCTTTATACGCTTTGCCAAAAGCTCCATAAAGTCATTTTTTGTACTTTACCACTCATTGCATAACCAGTAGGCGCTCAGCTCCATGCGCTCTTTGCTTTAGTTCTCAAAGATGCCCTTAGCACCGCGGCAATCGTTTACCAAACTCGCTTAATTATTAACCACCAATCGAAACCAACAGCAAACAAACCATGACTATCACCCCGAGCACATGCTAAACCAAATAGCAGTTCAAACCACTTGCATCAACAGTGAAAATAAAACAAAACAACTACAACGAAAAACACACAATAAGCCACACTTCAAAGTAAACTCAATCTGCCAGCTGGCAATGGCAAGCTGGACAAGACACAGCAGATTTGCATTTGCAGCACAAGCGCTCCTGCGGCGAACCGGGTAAGCAGGGGCGCGTAAAACTTTGCGCGCCAAGCCAGTGCCACCGTGCGCACCAAACCGGGCACCAGTTTACAGCAGCCCACGGGGCGGTAAACAGAAGTAAACCGCAATATCCGACCGAAGAAACACAATTACCTCAATTAAGCCGGTGGGCCCATGCCCGCCCCCTTCGTCGCAAACACCCTACCCGGAGCTGCCCGCGGAACGCACACAAACTTTCGGCAACAATTTCGTACTACTCCGATGCGGCCTTTCTGCACGCCGGAAAATAAATCATTATCGCAAGCGGTTTGAAGTGTTTCTGGTCGCGGAGGGACGGTTTTTTTTGGTCTATACCTATACCATACGAGGGTGCTCTAATTGCATACCCATTAGGCGCACCGGGGGAATGCGTGTTCGCCGGGTGCAGCGCACCTTGACAAATTGAAGCAGCAGGTTTGAATATCACCAACCGCCGGCATGTAGGGTTTTCTCTATCGGTTGGTTGATGTTGTCGAGATACATGCCTTTGTTTGCGTGATTGATTTCATTTGCACGGCTCCATTCTCTAGCACCATTTGGTGTTGATCTGGCTGCCCGTCATCACTCGCGTACACCACTCGCTTGGACCACAGCAAACACTGAAAAGGAAAATATCATCCAAAGCAATCCATGAACATTTCCAAGAGCAAACCGAAAGAAAAAACAAACACACAAGCACACAATATCAACAAAACGCGTTACCACCGAACATACATTTTGCAATAAACAATGCATGCATGGAAAATCCGTTTACATAACAGAGGCATCGTTGAGTACTAGACACCTTTTGCTGAGTAGGGGAATGTGGAAGCGGACCTGTACGTCAACCCTTTCATAGTGTGTAACCTTCCAGAGGCGTTAGATATCACAGTACCGTCCGTGCGAGCAAGCTATTATTCACGTTTTGCCGGTCTACAGGCTTCATTAAATGATCTAAACTTTTTAAAAACTGCTCGAATACTGCTCGAATACTACTCGAACACTGCTCGAATATTGTTTTTCTTCGGTTTTAAAATGATAATACACCACCGCAGCCATATTCTATTCCCACGCCAAATATCCATCCGACAGCAAACAGCGCTACGTAAACACACGTCCCAAACCACCCCCTAGTCACACACAACAACAAAACGATTCGATTATCGGTGATAAACAACACCCCGCCCCCTCCACTTAGTTGGCAAAGTATTTGCGCAAAATTACCATCGAGTGGTTGCCTCTCGTTTTTGTTTTGCTTTTCGGTTTGCACGGAACAATACCATTCGCACCGCAGCGCATTGAAACAAGATACCAGGGCAAACTTTCCCCCTTCCCAGAGCCTCCCCGTGCGCTCAAGCACGCGCCTGGGAATAGTGTTTTTTTTTTGGGGGGGGGAATTATTAGAAGCGTGCGCTGGGGAGTTGTACCACCGGCGCACCGTTTATTGGAAGTGGGAATACCGATGATTGAGGTCTCGTGGTCCTTGTTGCTGTGTTATGTGTTAAGGCAGCCTTTTTTGCCGCTGCTTGTATTGTTGTTGTTGTTGTTTGGCTAAACTTATGTTTTCCTTCTTTCTTTCTTTTTTTTGCACGCACCTACCCGCGCGTGACAGCTGCTTTCGCCAGCCACATACGCGAACATTGCGTAAACTTCGTTAACATGTACGTCTAATCATCATCACCGATCACACTTCCCACACCAGTGGAGTCGGGGCACCAGACACACACCCTCGGTGCCATCCTACTCCTAATTCTAACGTCAGTACACTGTCAGTTGATTGACAGTTACGAGAAAACAACAACAAGCGAGTGAGACCTTTGTTTCGCCATGCCCGACACATGTTTTGATTGATCCCTTTTTTCTTTTCCGTTCTTTTTTTTTTTTGTTTGAATCAAATCTTCAAATCTCTGGAAAAAAAACACTGGTTGGTGTAGGTTCATGGCTCCAACACATACCGACTGGATTGACACCGAACCGTACACTTCCGGCGAATCGTAAGCAGTGCCGTGTTAACACGCTGCTGGTCCTTTAGTAACGTGTATTGCATACATTTAGGAAACTTTTTGCTAAAATTCACCCTGCTAGACTATCTGCTAGACAGTGGGTAATGTGTATTGCATACCTTTTGGGCGACATTTGCCTTTGACTTGACAATAATTAAAGGGTCGTGCTGAATATTTATGTTCCCGTTTTAAACCATCCTTTCTTCGCTCCTCGCAACTCGAAACAAACGAACACATTGTTAATGATCTCGCTTCATTATTCAGCAGCAGAAAAATCGAACAAAAATCATGCCCCAAAAATTAAATCTTGCCCTACCCGGTCTTCTCGCTCTCATTGCCTGTAAAATGTTTTTCGCTTGCCCAAACAAGGGAAGAAGCCCCATTAGACACAAAAGCTGCCGGCAACAGAGCTCGCTCGCATAGCACACCACCCACTTTCCCTCTGTGTGTGTGTGTGTGCCATGATTAAAAATTCTTCCTTCAAGAAATTACCGATTATCATACCAAAACCATCCGCAACAATGGCTAAAAACACGAGCGCAATGAGTTCACCTTCTGACCGCAGGTCATTTTCACTCCATTTTTCCAGGCAGTCCCGGGGAAAACTTTACCGAAAGCCTGCCTTTACTCTACCCTTCCCCTCCTTGCAACGGCCCACGGACGCAGCTTTTCTTCAACGCCTCCCGAGCCGAGACCAAAAAGTTTTTAATTAGGAATGCCAACATCCAGGCACGCTGTGGGCTGTGGGCAAAACTTTGGCCCCCGGTACAAAAGGGCACGGCCACAAAACTTGCGCTCGTGCATTCGAAAGGCATTCGGCGAGCGGCAACCTACCTCCACCTTAACCCCCACCTCTTCCGCCCTCCCCTTCGCACCCGGGTGTCTTGCCGTTTGGGGTGGCTTGGTTTCATAATTTCAACCCCGGAGCACTAATTGAGTGATAATTGCCGATAATGTGAAATACTTTCGAGCCTTTTGGCGAGCCCAACCATGACTGCCTAACCCAAAGGAACCTTTTTCCCCTCCCATCGGTGGGACCCGCCCCAAAACCCACCAGGGTCAACCCGGACGCAAGTGTCAGTGTGTTGCTTCTTTCGTTTGTTCTTAATTACGATGATCCTGTCCCAGTTCGTTCTCTGCTGCAACCGTAACCGGCTTTACCGCCCGATCGATTTATGACCGCAGAGAAGAAGAGAGAGGGAGAGAGAGATCGGCAGAAAAACACTTTACCACTTGCTAAGTGTCAAACGACTGGCAGCCTCGGCAAAATGTCATCTTTCCGGCTCCCCTTCGGGGAAATGGCATCCCCTGAGCGCATCGTGTCGCCCACCTGACGGAGGTACAAACCTCAGCACGGCTGCCCGTGCTTAATGAAATTCCCACTCGCTGCGCCGGTGCTGGACCCACGACAAAGCGTCAGTCCTTTCTGGTCATGTTTGGGCCGCTAAATTCAGTTTCGTTGAGCACAGGACCGGGCTTTCTTAGCGCAACGAATTAATGTCTTCAAGTGTAGCCACCGGTAAAAGGTAGTCGAGCTTAGCTATTTTTTTTTTTTTTTTGCAACCGTAACGGGGTAAATTCAAACCGACAGTGTCTGTCAAATGGAAAGGCTGAACTCCGAAGTAGCAAAAAAAACCCTTCTCCAAGTTCGCAACAAGGCTGTAGAAGTGAAAACACACCTCCCCATCACAAAACGAAACAGCAACCTGTGCAAGGGGTTAGGAGAAAAGTTTACCATCGCAAAGACTACCACCGCACACAGGCTGTAGTCGCAAGAAGTATGCACAAAGTTTGGAGAGACTTTTTAAGAGATTATTAAACGTGTCATGTAAATCAGGCTAAAAGTTGGGCTTGGCCTTGGCGGACTGCGCTACCCCAGGCCACTGCCTGTAAAACATTTAAATGTGCAAGTTCGGCGCGGCCGTACGCCGCAAAGAACGATCGCTCTTTCCGTTTCCTGATTGGTTGTTGCTGTACGGGTAGGCGGTACGGTACGCCTGCAAGGTATGCACGCCAGCGGGTTTTTGGTGTAAAGAAAAGGCGTAGTACAGTTGGAGGATTTATTGTAAGTGAATCTGGTGGGAGAATGGGAGGAGGGCTACGTTTGCCTTGTTTTATGCTACTGCTGTATTCTTAAACATATTGCGAATTACATTAAAGCACACTTCCAGCGCTCAGAACCAGCATCAGAAATCCGGTTCGAAGGACCAAATGTTCGATACCCGAGGTGTAGCTGCTGAGTGGGCTTGACATAGTACGCAAAAGTTTAGTTTTTGTTTTTACACATGTTATGGTACATTTTTTTGTTTAATGGTTATTTTAAATGTACAAACAATAATGTACCTAATTGCATACTTTCAGGCGTTTCTCAAATTCCATTCGAAAAAAGGCATTGCTTTCGCTGCCGCTCAATTTTGGCTCTAATTCACCTGCTTTTGTCAATAAGGCACCAAGTTTTGGCAGTCTGGCACAATATTTGTCTCTAAGACATGTAAGCCAATTGTTTAAATGTAAGCCAATTGTTTTGTTTACAAAATTAACCTAATATCTGCAGTTGTGTATAGCAAAATTAATGCCTTGAAATTAAAAAAATTAATTTAAATAATTTATTTGATGCATTTTTAAATATTACAATTGTTCTGCCGCTTTCTGGAGATTTAATGTAGTGAAAAAAGCTTGCGTAAGGACGGACGAGAGCTCAATATTCGCATATGTAGTAAAACATTGTTTCAACTCGACTATAAGTCTTTAAGAATGGAGGAAGTGGCAAATGAAATTATGTATAGAGAAGAAAAATTAAAGTCTGGTTACAGTAAATTTATTTAAAGTTTTGCATGCGACTTTACTTAATATTTAATATTTGATATTTATTTGTTAAATTCTTTGAGCCTTATGTGGCTCTCTCGAAGCGAGGTTACATAAAATTTATAAAAAAAGTTAAAATTATTATTTAAAATAAATTCTAAGCAAAATATTTAAAGAAAAAGTCTTACTCTTGGCCCGCATCTCTCGCTCATTTCGTAAATTTAGCCCTTGGAGCCAAAATTAAAGCCGGAAACGACTGTTAGGTGAAGAGCACCTAAAGGTATGCAAATGTGTAAAAGTTGTTTCAAGAAGGATTTGACCATTTTTGCTACAAAATAGTATAACTGCAGGCGTTAAGGCAGAGTTAATCAGAAAAAAAGATTAATTGAAGGGCATTTTGCCATCAACACGAGATCGATTTAAATGGAACAAACAAAAGGTTTTATGATAAATGATCATTGATTTTAGTAAATATCCAAAACCTGTTACCATCGCGGTATGTTGCTACAGACCCTTGCTACTCTGTTGCTCAGTGTACACTGATGACTCCCACAGCTTAGAAACCGAATAATTGACCAAAATATTCCTCTATCGTACCTTCAGGCTCGCCCCTTGCTCGCCTACCCCTTTGTTTCCTGCCCCTACAAATCCTGCCATTCAGCCAACCGGGGACCCGATTGTAACTACTGCACCAGCCGCGCCCGAAAAGTAGGCAACACGCAGAACAAAACACTGCCCCCACACACACACACAAAAGGTTGGGCCGCCGGCGGTCGGACGAGCGAGCTCATTTTCACACCCAACATTCTTTCCGCCTCCCCTTCCCCCCCCAACAAAGAGGTTTCCATTATCTATTACATTACATCGGTAAGCGGCTTCGTCTCGCCTTCCACGTTGCCCAATACCATGGTGTTTGAGGGAGGAGCGGGGGTGGGATGGGCAGCTTGGCGACTAATTGAAATCGTGATCCGGGCTTTCACTAACCGGCTAGAGCTGGCGCTGGCCGAAAACAAAAGGGGGCGCCGCACATGTTGCTGCCGGCGGCCCCATTTCCGCCAACAGCTTTCCAATTATTAGCTTTCCTCGAGCCCTCTTTCCACGGTACCCGGGAGGCAGCAGTCCTTCTAGGGGAGACGATTGCTAGATTGCTTTTTACCCAATAGATAGCCCGCTCACGAGAAGACAGAGAGAAGATACGGCAAAAACACAAATTGAATCTTCCGACGTTTCGGGATCGAAGCAACTGCGCCACTGAAGCTGTTCGGTAGCTGAATGCAGCGTGAATGTCTACCCAGTGTGTCCAACCCTGAAAGTGAATTTTCATCCCCACCGCACCAAAACAGGGTTCCAAAAAAAAAAAAA
>SIXB01003062.1:0-24358 GCA_007018985.1 Anopheles bwambae
GGGTGAAGAAAGCCAGTGCAGGGAATGCATCGTGACACCGTGCGCACTGCAGCTTAGCGCACCGCTGCATCCATGAATATGGTAATGGATTTTACGGGAGAGTGAAGTTCCCGGGTGGAATATAAATTAGCAAACCAAGGTGAAACCAGACCCGTTCGTCCGGTCGTCGCACAGTTTGCCAGCGAAGCTCACTTGTTTTCTTTTTTTCGATGACGCTGATCGTAGTCCTGCTGCCGACGTGATGCTGCTAAAACAGTCACAGCCGATGGGCTGAAGGTGGCGTAACAGAACCGGTCCCGCAGTTTATGTGTGTGTGTGTGGTGCTGCCAAAGGGATGAGCTTTTTTTTTGGGGGGGTGAGATGGTACATTGAGGGGCTGGAAGCAAAAAACCAAAAATGGAAATTTTGTGTGCCCTACACCACTTCAGGTAATGCCATAATGCTTATTACGGAAATGGGGAGGTGATTTTATCCAGCCCATGAGCCACGTAGGGGGGATATTTCCCCGATTTTTTGAAGCCGTGGGACAGGGTCTAGCCCAAAAAAAAAAAGAAATGTAAAATCGTCCGCTCATTCATTCTGTTGGCGAACGTTCGTGTGGGGTTTAGTGCTTTGTAATAGATTTAACGGAACGATTCAACGAAAGAAGTGACGGAGAGCAATCAATTACTCCCATTATGTGGGACAAGAAAAATCAATTGATGGCCCATGCGATCCATCGGTTTACCGGGGTGCAATCAGCCGGCTTTTATGAACTCATCGATGGTACGAGCTTGGCACTACCTGGTCATGCAATACTTGATGTAATGCTTGATAGTGTTAGTAGTGATGCAAGTAATGAGAAGTATACTGCCCATTTTACAGGGAACCCAGATTTTTCAACGAATCCGATTGAATGGCAATTGTATATCTATTGCATTGTTCCGTAACGCTTTATGTAACGCTTTTGATTCGTTCGTGCCAGGCAGCCGGTAAGGCAAAAATGCTGCCTTCGGCTAAGTAAGCCACTCTGTTTATCTTGAGGGTGAGATATGTTCTTAAGTAATTAGTTAACAATTACAATTTACAGATGATTGTATCAAATTATGAATGCTTTAAGCAGCGGTTGGCAAACTTTTGAGGCAAAGGGTCAAATTTAGTAAATGATCTAAGGCCGCGGGCCAAGAGAATGCGGTTTTTTTCTATTATTGTGATTTAATTATTACATTATATAATTTTAGAAACAAAATAATTGGTTAATGATATCAAGCAATGCGATTTCCTATAATTGCTGCGATTCCGATGCAATGCTGTTTTCCTATAATTGTGTCATCCAAGTATGGTTCAAAATTGATAATACCTACTAAAAAAAAATTATTTTATATACAAAAACATAAATCATAAGTCTTATTGTGGTGTTAAAATAATGTTAATATTACACAACTGTTACATTAGAAAATGAACAACAATTGTCGATTTTGCATGGGTTTATCTTGACCCGCACAAACAAAACGTTAATTGTACTTAGAGTGGTAATATCCCATTAGTTAGCAGACAAAATTTGACACCTCTATAAGTCGAGCTCTAACCATGATGGCCAAAAAAGAGCGTTAGCTGGACCGGGATTTCGATTCAACCCACCAAACAGTAAAATAAAACCTGGGAAACATGAATAAACAGATCAGGAATTAGACAACGCATTCACTAGCTTCGAAGTGGCAAACAATTACGCAAAAACTCAATGCAATCATTTCAGGTGAATTTCGACAGAATTGCGATATAACACCATAGTCCGCAAACTGGTCCAACATCGGTCACCTGTGTCCTATCGATTTTTTTTTCTGCACCAACGTGATGCAAAAACTCTACTCTAATAATTTTATAGCGAAAACTTAGGAGGAATTGATGAAAATCGAAAGAAGAACTTAAATCATGCATGTCTTCGTCCACCATGGTTAAAATTCTTAATAATTGACGAAAGGCAATTAGCAAAGTCTTGAACTTATTTGTGCAAGTAATCTGAAATAATTCCCTTTTCATCAGATGTAAATGTAAAGAAATTATCTTTCCTAGTTTTTTCTTCTACAGCCAGCCGAAAATGGCATATTTTTTCATGCAAAAGTTACGGGGATATTGACCTCGAGTTCGAACATACTGAACGGTCCGTCATTGCATAGTACTTTAATTAAAAGTTGAAAAAGTACGAGGGTTTAATATGGTAAAAGATCTTCAGTAATTTGTGTACGAATCGTTTCTTCCCATCTTTCAAAATCAGTCAAATCCTTTCGCGGGCCGGATTGAATGTTGCGGCGGGCCGCAGTTGGCCCGCGGGCCGGACTTTGCCGACCGCTGCTTTAAGGCAAACGAAGCCCGCATTAAAGCAAGTTCCTTGTTGGTGTAGAATGCTTCAATTATGCAAACAAGCTTAGCTGGCGAGCTCACGCTGCACAAATGTCGATCAATTTAGCCCCTTAGCTAGGTACTTACCGCATTGTTATGATTCCAGAAAATGTAAGCTGGCGGCTCGGGAGAATCCTTGACAACGCAGGTTAAATTTATCGTCGAACCACTCTCAATGTATAGATCCGGGGCGCCTATGATCTCGGTCGAAGGTTCTGCGAATGAAGGACGTTTGAGAAACAGAGACAAGAGTTAGTCGATAAAGAAACCCATTGTAGGTGCGTTCGCGGAACGCTATGGAAAAAACCCTACCCCTGGAACCTTTACCATACCCTGGAATTACCCCCCTGGAACCTTTAATGATAGAAAGGTTCATTTTGATTTGATGTCAATGATGCTACCATTCGCAATGGTGCATCAAAACAGCCATTGCACCACAAAAGGGGTTTAAACCTTAACGAAAAGTACGAGTATTTGCGGTAATGTGCTTTGAAATGCATTTAAAAGTGCACTTTACATGTCGCAAATGTTTATAAGGATAAAGCTCTATAATTTTTTTTATTTTTAACTTCCATTTCCAGCATGCTGATGTTTATACTTCCACAAGACGTTAATCAAGGACAACCAGCGTTCGACGAATCAGGTAAACCGAGAAGCCCCAGTCGAGAAAGTCGCTGGGAAAGTCGAACGACAGTAACAGAATACAGCGCGCCAGTGTCATGGTGTCAAAGGGGTTGTGGGGTTTCTTTTTACCACAAAGTCCCTTTTTTTCTCCACCACATTCTTACTCAACCCCGTTCGTTCGTGCAATCGGTTCTAAAGAGACGCCAATTCAACGGAACGAATCCGGCCCGGCTTGGAGGTGTCCGTGGTGGGCGGAAGGATCTGCTTTCTATTTTCAGTTTCGCTGTATTTTGTGCGCTATTTCATTTCGGAAAAGATTTATGCCCTGCCCCTTTCCCTTCGTGCCTTTGTCCTTGTGTTTTTTTGGGTGTGTATTTTTCCTTTTTTTTGGGTGAGATAAATAAGAAAACAAAAATCTCGACAAAAAAATGGATATTTTTTTTCCTCTGTTTCGGTACCGTTTTTCACAGATTGTAAAAACAAAACCAAAACAACTGCAACTCTTGGGTGATACGAAACCGAACCCGCTGCCGGGAGGTGGAGGTGAGAACAGCCAGAAAGGGGAGGCACATAATATCACACAAAGGTGAACGCCGTAGTGTCCGATCGTGTTGGTGTGTGAGTTTGTTTTGTTTTCCCGTTGAAGAAAGTGACCCGTGCATGGGATTTCAGTCCTGGGACAGTATTACATTTCCACCCCAAAGAAAACGGTTGAATGGGGAGGAAGATTTTTCAACCACCCAAACGAGGACACGCTCTGCGACGGATGGATGCTAAAGCATTCCACGTGCAAACGCGTGACAGCCAACCCTTGCCGCCCCCGGGGGAGGAGGGGGCTGGTGGTGAAAGGGGATGAATTTATATCTGAAGAGAGAAAGAGAGAAAAAATGCTAGGAATTTATTCGAACGGGTAAGCCGTGACCTTCGGGGCCAGATGCGTCTGCCTGGTCCTTTTGTTTGCAGACTCGATGGGCATTTATTTGCGTTGGGGAAAGTTCCCTTCTTCAGTCCATCCCTTCGTACAGGATTGGAATGATCGAGAGAGGCTCGGCTTCCACCCCCCCCCCCCCCCCCCCCACTCCATTATGGCACTGCCGGCTTAATACTAACACGGAGAGTAATAAATCAAATATTTTCACTTGATTTTATTTCCTGTCCCCTGCCGCTGCGCGGTGGGAGGCATGAAGGAGGCGCCCCACCAGGGCACTTTTGAAACCATCGCGGACGGGAAATGATTGAAAACGGGACGGGCGTTTGATGCCGATAGACGTCTCGACCCTCCAGTGTGGCCCGTGGCGGTACGGGGTGGCCAGGTGGCTCAGTCTCGTTCCAAGCATGCCAAAAGTGGGCAAGTATCCTTAGTGCGCTCTGCTCGATCGATACGAAGATGGTTGAGATATTTGGCGTTAATTCTGCCGCTGCTTTCCAGCTCGTTGCGTTACCGGTTCTGCCCGGCGGGGGGGGGGGGGGGAACAAACAGGGGAAGCCGTAAGGTAGAGAATGCAGGGAAGCTTAGCGTGGAATCATCCTGTCACGGGGCAGAAAATGGATGTCCTTTTAATCCCGCGTACATTAAGCCAGATGTTTCGCATACGAGTTCGGAATGGATGTGTGGAATGTGGCCATTAACGGTATTTATGATAATTCATCAATTAGTTTTTTTCTTCTTTTTTCCCGCTGGCGAACGTCTTGGAAAGCACATCTTGGCCGAGATTATCGATGCAGATGGATCGTAAAACGGAAATTCCACTTCTTTTAAAGAGTGTAGGGAAAATTGCTCAAAATCGATTATTATATTAGAGGAATTAATGCTCTTTATTTACTGTTGATGTTGAATGTTTTTGCCAAATTCGTTCAATTTCATAAAGGAACAGCGCACGTAAACTTTTGCTAAATCTCCGTGCTGTACGGTTTACGGCCCCACCCTTTTTGCCGAAACATTTCCGTCCGGCATCGGCGCGCCCAGGTACGGGAGATAAGCCAAACACGCTTACCGAAACACACTGGGGGCGAAGGTTTGGCTATCGTAAGTTTATTTTCGTCCCGGCGGAAGTGTTTCCCATTTTCACCCAAGCGGTACACCTAGTGCGTTACACCGTTACTGGCACAGTGCCGGCGCAAACCTTGAAACTTTTCCCCGGCGCCCAAGGATCTCGACCGGGTTTCCCTATTATCAGCAAACGGCAACGATGTGTGCTATTTTCGGATACACCGGCGTGCATGGGCACGCCACTGCAAACGCCGCCCGCTGGCATGGTCGCTCGAGTTCGAGGAACAAAAAGCGATTTACACTCGGAATGTAACTTCCGGCCGAACGGAGAAACTTTCGACCTTTCTCAAAGCGGAAGCTTCCCTTGCGTTGCCGGCGCTCACCGACGCACCGCTCTCCCGGCCGGACGGTTTCGGTTCCGGACAAAACCGAGCCGAAGCGAACGAAACCGTACCCAGCTCTAATATTTATCGATGGTTTTAATTGCTCCACACCGAGTTTTATGAGTTTGTCGATTAAGTCGTGCGGTTTGGTTTATTCCTTTCGAATGCAAATGAGATAGAGCATTTCTCAGTGGTGGTGGGGGCAAATGTAGCCAGACCGTTGGGAGAAGAAAAACGGCAATCGGTACGGTGGCTGGTGTGTGCCGTGTCTCATCACGGTCGGCTTCATCATGCCACACTCGGCACTCATGCTGGGCGCGGCTGACAGTGGCCGAGTGGGATTTGATACGGAAAATTGCTTTCGAGGTTTTGCAGTGATTTACCGTCATCAGAAACCAGCCTGGCGTCATCAGAAACGTCCCCCCCCCATCCCCGTACTCGTATTCGCGTGAGCAGAATTACGGAACGTCTCCCGCTCGACGCTGTCCGGTCGTTTGTGAGGCAATTGTGTAACACACAGCACCACCAAGGCACCGGCTAGTCGCCAGTGAGAGAGTATTACCGAGATGGACGGTCGTGGTCAAGGTGGCACAATTAACTTCGTGGTTTGGTAGTGCAATTAGTTTCGTTTTAAGTATGGTATTTGCTTGTGACCGGACAACCAACGCCTCACTCACAGCCGTACACAGTTTCTCCGTCTGTGTGTGTGTGTGTGTTCTCTGTTTTGTATAATTAATTATGTTTCTCTTTTTATGCGTTAATGTTGCATAGAATCGTTGCCGTTCGAGATTTACAAACGAACTAGAGAAATCCGCCTTTACCATAGGACTGCAAACGTACGGCTTTAGGCGTTCAGTTTGAAAAGCCTTTTTGCTGGCCCGTGCTGGACGAGTGAAGGTATGCGTAGTTACTGAGTTAAATATAGTTTAGATTTTTAAAGGCTTCAGTTGCGTTGGCGGCATTTGCTTCTTCCCGATGGGGTTTTAACGACTATAAATCGCCTAAGTCGAGCAAATCCACTTCCGATGGATAGAATTGCACATGCACAAGCGATGCGAAATACCATCACCATCACATGCCACAATGAATACACGACCATTCACAGCAATTGCATTACACGTGCAATGGCGCGTTTGCCGCGCTTAGGTTTAGGCGTAGATAATCCTTTAAGCGGTGGTAAGTGGAGTGTAATGTTTCATCCATCAAGTGCGACGAAGCCATTGATGTTGGGCGATGGGACAGTGATGACGAAAACCGAATGAAATTTAACGCCATAGTGATCCCCAGTCCGGTAGCGATGTCTGAGTAGAATTCAATGATCACAGCCACCGATACGGGGTGATAAAAAGCGTACCCCAATTTACTCACAAATAAAACCAATAGATGATGCAAATTCAAAAGATTGCTATAAAGACCGTAAAGAACGTTGTAAAATAAAAATTGACGGTGAAACCGATTGCAGTCGAGATTAGCAACGGCGATATAAGGCGATATGGTGCAGGATAATTCAACTGTTCCACTAGAATATTTGTGGATTTTTTGGAATTGTTTCATGATTGTATTTATTTTTAGAAAAAAGCCTTAAAAAGTTAGCATTTCCACTCCTGATTTCCTTAATTTATCTTCAAAAAAAGGGTCGGAAGAATTTAGAGCCATAGTAATAGCAAAAGTTCGATGTTTTAAGACACGAACCATTAAGTTTGCCAAACAGTAACCGTTTACCGTACGAGCGATTGCATCTCCGTAATGAATAGGAGAGGTTGAAATTGTTTACTTTCGTACAACCGTTCGCCAAAGTACGAGCAACCCGGTCGATTTGAGCGAAAGACAAAAGCTCGTTCGACATGGTTCGAATTAAATCGTTGCACCGAAATACTGCGTTCTGGTTTCGTCGTGCGAATTGCACTAGCAGCGGTAACCGTAGAAGTGTTCTGCCAACCATTCGATTTCACCGTACGGATCGATTGCAATGGTACAGTGTTTGTAATCAGGCGAAACATGGGAACGACTCTTTCCAAATGAAACGGAATGATTATGTAATGGCACTGTTTACAGTCGGTAAAGAGCGAGTCTATGGCGTTGTCGGACGAAGCTTGAACTGTTGCAAAAGATGCTGAGGGAAAGCTTCGCTCGCTTGAATACAGCAATGCAGCACCAGCTCTTCCTGCTCAAGTGGTGTCCGCATCAGGAGAGACGTACTAAATTATTGGACCGTTTTTCTGTTCATTTAATCCATTTTCATGCGTTGCATTTAGCAACGCGTTACTACGGTTACTGAGATAGCCAAAAAAGCACAAGCACTGCATATACGTATCGGATTGGCTGTACAAACAAATGGAACCCGACCAAAGTTGCCTGGCTTGCGTTGTCGCATAAAGACGGTAATAGAAGGGTTTTAAAAGAGGGATTGGATTACAAAATGGTTGCATGTGCGTTGCTTGCAATTTTAATGCTTTTTTATGCAAGGTAGAATTCAGTAGTCCAGCGTTCAAAGGTTCCATTTTGAATGGCGCTTCAATATAACTGAGCAAATACTTATGTTGTTCGTTGTTCTTGCAGTAGTTCTGTTATTACAAAGGGTTTGCTTGAAGCTGTTTTACAATATCAACTTTCAGCAAACGTGTACTTCTACTAAAATTATATTATTAAACCCACCCGTACCAACAGTGCCTTAAACGCTCATCAGCAAAAGCTTAAATTATTTTCTACCATCAAACCAACGGAAAATGCAAGAGAGAAAATGAGAGGCATACATTGTCGTAACGTCATTTTCATGTACCAGGAGCTACAAATCTTGCCTTGGTTGTGCTACGAGTAACCCCCTGCAGGCAAAGGCCTCCCTCTCTCACAGCTGAATTCCCCGAGTGCCATGTGGTGCTACATTTTGCAAAGCTGCTGGCATCCCAATGCCCTTCCCTTGGCCGGTTCGCATGCCTTCGCGTGCAATGTTCCCAGTAAACGTGTCGGCAGTGAATTTTGCCTGCCAGCTGAAGCGTGCCAAAGGTTTCGTTGGTACGATTTTACGATGCGGTCAAAGCGTTTGGGAATTGAAATTAATTTAGAAATTGCTCAGCCAACCGCTCCACTGCTCCAGGAGCGTCCAGTGGCGGTTCCGTTCGGAGATTGCCATGGTTGAGCTTGCGTAGCAGATGCACCTGCACCACCCTTTCAGACGATTTTCACGACGTCACGAGTTGGAATTTGTGTTGAAATTTCTGGCATGCATCATCCGCAACGCGTGCGATTTCCGGCGATCGGTTGGAGGGAGAGAAAGTTTTCCCCAACTACTCGGTTGGGGTAGGCGAGCGATGCTTACCGATTACATTCAGGTGCACAAAATGGCTCATGTGAGGTGTCGTCGATATCTGACACTCGTAGATGCCGGAGTCGCGATGCTGCGGGTACTTGATCTGCAGGCTCCAGTCTTCCGTGTGCGGATGGTGTATCGCCCGGAACCGCTGATCGGAAGTGTACGTGTAGCGGCCGACCGTCAGCAGATGGATGTCCCGGTGACGGACCCAAGACACCTGCAGCAACATCTGTAAAGAGGGAAAAGGATGCAGCGGTCAGTGAGCGGAAAGGCAATTGGTTATTGTAGGTAGTAAGGCATGTGAAGTTATAGAACTGATATACACAATGTTTTTCAATTTGAAGCTCGTACAACTATGGTCATCAAGGCTACTGTATTAGTAGATTTTCTAACAGATCCCAATACATCTTAGGATCTTATAAGGATCATTTCTCGCTCTTAGAGTGGTATTGCTCTATCTACCCTTGAAGCAGTCCTATTTGTTGTGTTGCCTTTCTCTCTCTCTCTCTCTCTTTGTTGATCAAACACGATGCTTTACGAAACTCATCTATCAAACCGTTGGTTAGCTTCTTGGCATAAGCACCGGAACCATTGCATTCGGAAGCATTGCCTCTACCCGGAGGCTCCGGTTTTGACAGGTCGAGCTTGTTTGCTAAGCAACAGGCGGTAACATTGTTGAACTTTATCATTTTAGTAGCACCATGGGTCAGCAAGGGAGCAGGATGTAGACATTTGGCAGCACATCCATTCGTATCAGCTAGCCGTGAGACTATCTGGCCATCTTTTCATTTTCCGATTGGCTTGTCAGTGCGGTTTGTGGTTTGCTGTCCATCGAATGGAATGTTTAACCATGGGATCCAACAGTGCAACCGACGTCATTGTATGAAAGCTGCATCAAATAGTATTGTGCAAGAGCTGTGGCGAACGGCAGATGGGTTCCATTTTGGTTTTAAATACGGTGCTATTTATTGCACCAATACCAAGGCCCACTGCTCTCCGAGTATGGTACGATGCACTGTTGGTGTGCTGTGGAATTACTTGCATGTTGTTGAAAGTGCTTCTTTTTTTTGAAATTCTACTGAAAATTGTCGCTTTGTTGGTTATTATAAATCGATAAAGCTTTGCTTCATTGAAAGCTCCTGCTCCTTATACGTTTTTGTAATGCAGCATTGCAATGCTAGCGTGAAAGAGCAAAACCAGGAAATAAGGTTTGTTGAGCAGGGTCGGAACTGAAATGGGTGGGAATTATATGCCAACAGTGCAATCCTTGCGCGATAATGCAAAAATCTCTCTGTGGGTTAAAAATGCCATTGCAGCGGCAGCCAAAACCCCCAGAAGAGACGTCCCAGATGCACACGAGCACACTACACGTAATCGAAGAAGAACAGTATAGTGAACAGTGCGCAGTACAATGTTCGATGTCATGAATAATGAAATCAATTAGTTGTGTCCTCTGGCAGAGACACTGGCTGAGAGCCGGAGAGCATCTGGCGAATGTCATTCCGGTTGCAGGGCTAGGGAATTTATGGCTTGAAATCCTGTCCGCCTGTCTGGTCTACTGGTGGCTGCTAACCGTTGCAGCACGCCTGACGTCTGTTCGGGTCACGTTTTGGTTTGTCGCACACTTGCACTTACTTGACTTATGATCCCATAAGACACATGATAGTGGGAGGGGTTTTTTTTTTGGCTCAAAAGATGACTCTGCAACTTTAAGCTAGAAAGTGATGAAACAATTGTCAAACGGCTTTTTACTTCTTCTTTACTTCTTTTTAAAATTATTAAAAAATGCATTATTGAAAAATGCAAATTATCTAAAAAATGCATCTTTTGCGAGAGAAATGATAAAAGTTCTTTAAAATAAATATCCTCAGCTTAGCTTAACTGAAGCATATCAACATGGCAACAATCACAACAAAAAATAATCTACATTTAATATGTCATTTAATACGCGGGTGCCAATGGAGGCGCCTGGTAGTAAAACTGCTGCTTAAACAATCAATTTATCTTTGCCCACCATTCGGACGACGGACCAATTTCGTGCCACGTCGGGTGTGAAAATTTATTAGCTCTCACAGCCCCAGATACAACACCGCCACAGTATTATTTGGGCGTACCGCAACCGGCACGCTATCGCGCTGCACTCAACGTCGGAACACGTCACTTCAGCACTTAAGCGAAGCAGATTAGACCATCACACAAATCATGGGCACGCGCTAGGTCGCGACAGAACATCACACGCACCCTCGCGAACGTCTCAAGAATGGTTGGAGTCACCAGCGAAGGGACGTGCGTGGCAACGGTCGAAGGGAGCAGTGTGTCATTCCACACACACACACACACACTCAAAGCCGTCCCACAACGGCAGACAAAAACGTGGAAGAAATGAAGCAAAACCTGTCTTTTGCTGAAAACGGTTGATTATACGCCGCTGGACACATGTCCGTTGGGTCACGCAAGCCTCTGGGAGGTTTTAATTGATTCATACATGTTTGATCAAACTGGAACGCTCATCAAAGTGGTGCTCGTTGGTGGTGAATTATACCATTTTTTGAGCATATTTGTCTTTCCTATGGACGGGTACAGAGCGGTCGGTAGTGACTGTTGTTGCCACACGCAAACGATTTCTTGGGGGGAGACATATTTTGGTTGTTTTTGTGACGAAAGTAGCTTGAAATTGATTCATTTAAGGGTTCGTTTGCTTTGCATTTATCATTGACTGAGTGTGATGTTTCTAAAATGTTGCCATCGTCTTGTTGAACGTTCGATTTATCAACCCGTGTGTAATGAATTTAGCATACATTGGTCCATTTCCTAACCGGTGCAACCTTCCGCATGGGTTTGTTTTTCATTAGACCCGGTCGGTTTGCCTGTCCGTAAAGAAACACTAGTATTATGTTGTTTTATTGAGGGTGCGTGTGTATGTGTAGGGGTACATCCTCTTCACCGAATATCGTCCACTCTACACGGTCGAAGCCAAGCGAACGAAAGCTCATCTGTGGCGCGTGAATTCAAGTGGTCGTAAAATGTTCCATCCCTGCCACAGACCAGCGGCCGGATTGCAACCACCCGCCCCCTCACCCGCAGAATTCATTTCCGGTCGGCCCGAAACTGGGCCGCTCCCCGTTTCGCTGTAACTTGCCGGCTGACGTAACTGAACCAATTTGCGATGAGACAATCTAGCGGCAGTGTCCTTGTACCGTGAAAATGGTTGTGCGCCGACCGATGGGGAGTGATTTTCCGGGTGGATTGGACATGCATGCAAGCGACGCACTCACACACACACACACACTTGCAAAACAGTGGCACGAACAAAAGCTCAACGACATCTAAATTACAAGTGGAAAAAAGCACACAAACAGAAAAGCACGACAAAAAAACATAAAAACGGGAAAAATAAATAAAATAAAATATATTTATTGCTTGTATGCAGCGCGAATAAATTATCCATGAATTTTTCTCGTCTCGCACTGCTTTTCCGAGCGGGTGCGTTGTTATGCAAAACGTGAAAATGAAAAAGAGAGTGTGTGAGAGAGAGAGAGAGAGAGAGAGAGAGAGAGAGAGAGAGAGAGAGAAAAACAAACAATCGGTGGACCTCATCGAAACCAGAATTGTCTCACGTTGGCCGATCGGATGTGGAACGTAACGTGTGTTTTGTGTGTTGCTATGGGGATGAGAGATTTCATGGGCGTAATACGCGACCAGCGGGCAGATAGTTTGTGGAAGTGAAGCTTGTGTTCCATTTTTTGTGTCTTTGAGTGGACATGTTTTTACAATGGCTTTTGCCTAACCCATGGTGTTTCACATCTGACCCTGGACTTTTGCAGATTGGTTTTTGTTGTTAGTTTTGTTCGGTTGTAAATGTGCGGATGTAGTCAGGACGCACGTGAAACTATTAATATCCGGTTGGTTAGAAAAGTGAATATCGCCGCACGCTTGAATGGTCACGCGAATACACAGGGTGGAACCCTGGGGCGGAATATCTCACGGGAAAAGATACGTTTTATTGCATCAGCTGATAAAAAAGCAAATAAAAACGTTATTGAATTAATTATGTTATGTGTCAAAGAAGAAATAACCAAACAAAACAATTTTCCACCCCTTGCTCTAGGTGATTCGGGGAAGTGAGGAGCAGTCAATGTTTGATTAAGGTAAACATTTCCTTTTTGCCTGTAGAGCTAAACGCCTGAAGGTATGTGATTTGGTGCTGTGATGTTACGTATCATGTAAATAATTATAATTTTGTTACTGGTAACAGATTTATCAGGTCAATAGTTTAACGTTCAAAAAATAAATTTAAAAAAGCTAAAAATACGATTTTTTAAAATTTTGATTAGGAGGAAGAGAATCAAGTTCAAACACTGAAGAAAAGGCAGTAAATGTTTCATTATCCCCTGAATTGTTAAGCCAAAACCGGCCTAGATAGCTCCGCGACTCGTAAACTAATATTACAATCAAAATGTCCCCAGTTATTTCCAAAGCATCGGACAGAATGCACACACGCAAAATCGATTAAAATTAACGAAACAAAGCCCAGACAAATGGTTTCCCACCGCAAAGCAAATCACGATGGATCATCGGGAACATCACCCTCAAACAAGCGAAACAATTACGGGCCCCACCTCAGCATAAATATCCAGCAGCAAATCGGCAGCTGGATTTATGCCGCACTGAACTGCCGAGCAGTGATTATCATTAGCCTTTTCTCGCAGTTTGCATCATCATAAATAAACGGTGTATCTAATCCTGTAAACCATGCGACCAGGCGGCTGGCTCAGACGGTCCTGCTGGCAGCAGCAGCAGTTGTCGTGCAAGCTGCAGAGCTGCCGGTTCGACCGTGGGGTAGTGTCCCGCTTTGCCTGCCTCGTTATGTTTGAATAATGCATGAGACAACATAATCGAATATATTGATTGACTTTTCTAACAAAACCACTACCGACCAGCGGCTGCTAAAGGGGGTGCATATCGTCAGGCTGGTGGTTAGAAGGAGTACTCCTCCAGGAACGATAGACCGGTTGACGAAAGTTTAGTCCGCCCGTTCCTTCTTAGGGAAGAGAGTTTGTGTGGGTGTGTGTGTGTATGTGTAAGCGGGAACCAAAGCAGTGTGGTTCAAGTTTACCGTACCGTCGTTTCGGTGGGTCGTGAACACATGTTTGTTCGTCTTGTGTTTTTTGTCCCCCGTTTTTCCGTCTACCTCCTCCTCTGTGCGGGGTTTTAATTTTGTTGTCAAACATCGAGTAGGTGGGCGGTACACGAAGCCCGAGCGAGTTGGTCCGCTCGTTTTTGCGCACCCTCCAATAATGTCCCATTATGGACTGCGACGACGTGTGGCAGCCAGTTCCAGTGCCAGCCAACCCTAAGATGAAGCAGATGAATGACGTACTTAACGAGACGATTCAGCGATCGCTCGGACGACAGCCAGCGGCTAAAGCCCGGTGCGGCGATGCGCTCGATGACGATGTGTGGCAGTCGCAGTGTGAACCACCCGGAGTCACTTCTATAAAAAATCAATGAAGTAATAGTCTGTCTCGTTTAATATTAATGGGAATCAGTTTGAGTTTTTCTATTAAAAAAGTTACTCGTACTGGTGGCGTGGCGCATGAAGGATGGGCGAGTACTTTTGGTGTCGCTGGATGATGATGCTGTTGCTGCTGTACACCAACCCGAAGAGTGTAATTAAATTTCCAACCCACCCTTCCAGCTGGAGGGCATCGTCCCCGCAAACCGATTGGAGTAGAGCAGCATATTGGCACGTTTGTTCACGCTTAGCAGCACCCTGCCCCGAGAGTGATGAGCACATTTTTCCCGGCAACCTTACGGGGCGAATGTGGCCGACAACGGCGAGAACCGTTTCGTGGCAGAATGATGACGCTCTGTCGCCGGTCATTCACAGGAAAAACTGCAACCGTGTTTTGTACCGTGCGCTGACACCTGGCTGAGGTGTACAAAAATAGTCAGCTAAATTGATTGAAATGGTGCGAAATTACGCTGGAAGCGATGTGGGCGATAGCGAACTTTATCACGTTACGATCTATTTACTGTTTTTATTCTGAAAGTGTCATGATTATCTAACAACGACTGGGAAGAATTTCATTTAGTTCTGTTTCCAGCATCCAACACTTTTAACTAAAACTAAATCAAATTAATTCTGGTTTTTTTTTTATGGAACTTTTTTATTCTTTTTTACTTTCCATTCCTAAGCCTGACAACCCGACTTCGTGTCTTTTCAGAGCCCTTGCAAGCGTTATAGGTTCGAATGAAGTATATGACTTGAAAATGGCAAGCAAAAAAAGGCAATTCTCAGTCCTTCACTTTTATTGATTTTCCACAATCGGGTTCCTGGCCCACCTTGGCCCAGCACGACTGGAGAGTGCAGAAGATTGGTGGTCGGCACTGGTTCACCATTCGCTTGATTAGCTGATTCATCGGCGGAGGGGGAAGTTTGGGTTGGAAAAAATACCTAATCAGGCAGATTGTTTGCTTTGCTTGTCCGTTAGCCTTTTTGGTATGTTTGTGTGCAAGTGTCCGCTATGAAAAGCGCCGAACGATCTAGAGCATTTTTCGGTGAAGGTACAACAGTTAGCAATTGCCGGGAAAAAGTTTACTGTACGAGCCTCGGAACGTGTGAATGGAAGATTTTTTTTTTGTCATTTTGACTTGATTTCTCTTTGTATTTAGAGGATAACTATTCGATTTTCTATAAATTTTTGTATCTGTGTATAGTGAAAACCAGTCCTTGAGTTTTTAAGACCTTGATTCGTAGACGACCACAGAACCTGGAGAGGTACATGGCCAATTTCAGAGCTAATCCGGCCATTCACAGGATAGTTGCAAGATGGGTCTAGGACAGTTCCAAGACCGGAACGGGGCTCAGATCAGTTCCAGCATCGTAATATACTCAGAATAAGTTTCAGGACTGGTGCTGGATCGAGCTCAGAACCAGTATCAGTATGGAATCAAATTCAGCTCCTTAAGTGCCTTTGTTGTGAATCTCAGAGTCTGCTAGTGGAAATATGTATATACCGTTGCCAAGCCATATGTAGTCCGGTAACCAAGCCAAATTAGATAGTACAAACGATTTATAATAGCATTTAAAATGTCATTTTTTAAAGAACTTACTAACTACTGCTGCCCTTAAACAAATCCTAGCGAGCAACCCACCAGCAGCACCGTCGTGTTTGTTTCTTGTGCCACATGAGACCGCTCACATTCCCAGTCCCTTCGCTCACCAGAGCCCACCGGGACGATGCATGAAGTTTGCATAAATATTTTCATACACATTTCCTTCCCTCGTGGGAGTGGGTTTAGTTCAACGTTCGTCTTCCGGTGCATATCGTCCGCTTCACCAACCACCCATCCGTTGGCGCTAGATAAAATTGCTTCCGGAGAGGAGGTTAAAAAGAAGAAGAAGAAAAAAAACGCTCTGTGTTGACGGGTTCTGCTGGTCCGGTCTCTTCGGGTCGGGTTGCCTCTTCAGTTTCTCATCACTTTTATTAGCCGGGCGGTGTTTCGCGCCCGTGCTAAGCGGATCTGCCGTTCCTCCACACACACTCTCTCCCTCTCCCTCTTCTGTTCGTTGTGTTTTGACCGCCATCGTGCATGAATCACGTCACTGTGCAGGCCACTTGCACGGGCTAGCGCTAGCCCCGGGACATGTTTTATTCATGTGCGAGCGAAAACTGGACGAAATGAACGGAATGAATAAAAATCATAAACGGCAAAGAAACCGACGGGAGGAAGAAATTCGGCACCGAACTTTCGGTAAACACGTAAGCATAAGCACACATACACACACACACACACACGAACAGCGCTGGTCCGGTGCTGGTACGGGCTCTTCACAAGTCATCCTGTTTGTTTTACGCCAGCAGCTTTTCACTGCCTTCCGTTTGGTTCTTACAAAAGAAAACAAAACTAACAAAGCAAAAAAAAGGCCATCAGCCAATGATGGTGTTTGATGGAAAATCGAAGAAAATGGATGGGCGGTAGCGATGAAGAATGAACATCATGCAAGTACAATTTCTGGGTATTGTTTTTTTCTTTCTTTCCTTTCGTTTGCTCACGCTGTTGCTGTGTGCCGTTGGAGATTCGCACACAAAAAAAAAAAAGCCCAGCTTTCCGGCACTGCAATTGCCCACCGTGTGGGTCGGGTGGATCCATGCTTGCGGCCCAGTCGGTCACTGTCCCCTGTCTAGCGCCGGTGTTTGTTCGGAGGAAAAATTGAACCACTAACCCCTTCCGGTTCGTCGAAGTAACTCACTTAGATTTATGCTTTTATCGAGTTCTCCTTACCTCCGCCGTTCGATGGTACGGGTGGCGTCACAGGTCGAAAGGCAGCCACCGAGTACGCTGCCGTAAAAAGGGGTGGTTGCTTCATACAAGGAAGACACGATGAGAATGGAGCAGTGGGCAGAAAAAAATGAGCAGCAGCAAGCAGAAGAGCAGTGTCATTTCTGCCCGAACGATAAATGGACTTGCTGTCTAATGCAGTAACGAATTTTGGTGTGTCCCTTCGACCCCCTTTTGCTTGACAGGCGAACCTTTTCCTGCTGGACGGTGGGGACATTTTCATTGCCAGCACACACCGACATTTGGCGTGTGTGTGTGTGTTAGTGAGTTTTGACTTGTCCGACCGACCGACCCACCGGTACCGGTAGGCGACAGGTTTTGGCTGGTAAAATTTGTTGATAGGATTGCACAGTGTGCGTACCTTTTTAAGCTGCAAAAGCACAGCAAAGGACCGACGGTGAAAGGTTGAACATTAAACCCACGTTTTGGCGGTCTCCTGCCAGCTGCTGGTAAGCCGGATTCAATCGTCACACCCGGTCCCGAGTGTGTGTGTACATGTGTGCAGGCCGGACAGATGCCTAGAGCGGATAAGTTTTGGGTGCCACGGTATCTGGTCGGTCCCATTGCGACTAATGAGCGGCTGGCGTTTCAAATAAGGCGATAGGCGAATACACTTCGCAAGTGGCATTTTGCAGCATGAATGTTACCTATTTAGCCCCAGGGGCAATTGAGCACCCTTGTCTCGGCGGGGAAGAGAAAAAAAAACTGAACCAAACTTTCATGAACTAACTTAGCCGAGACGCTCGTACGATTACACTTTATGCCATCTGGTGAACGCGAAATGGCCTCACCGAAGAAGAGCAGAGCTTTCGAAAAGGAAGAAACCTCCCCGCCTCGGTGAAGCTGACTGGGAAATAAAACTATTCAACCATTCGGCACACCATTTCGCAGGTCTCGGGCGGTCCCGCATCGACGCCGTTTGGTGATGTTTGTGCCTTCCAAAAAAAGTTTAAAGATCCTCTTAATTATGCTGCACTAAGACGGGTGCAGTGTGCTGTCCGGGGTTTGCCGCGCAATATTTAAAAAAAAAACAGAAGCAAAACCCGTAAAGTTTAACGGTCTACGAGGCTTATAGTACGAAAAAAGGGAATCGCCCGCTTTGCCACAGAATGCGGTGGATGGCTTTTATCGACTTCCTTCCCCCCTCGTACGCCCAACAAAACAAGCAGATGTACGGGAAGCTACATGAGCCACACCGGGCCTTGGAAACCTTTCAGCATAACCAGACCAAAGCAACCTCAACCAAACACAGGGATGCTTGGGGCGGGCCCTGGTCTGCCTGCGCCTGAGATGGATAAGAAAAGATGCGAAAGCAGAGGAACCCATTCAATCCCGGCGCCTTGTGGTGCGCTTTGCTTGCGCTGCTGTGGATGGAGCAAGAGCGCGAGAGAGGTGGAGCAAGTTCAAGCTTCCCTTTTTTTTGGCTTTCCCAATTTGCCTTATAAAAGACAAAGTTCTAACAATGATGATGGTGTCCAATTCATAGTTCACTTCCCATTTCGCTCGCTTGTGGAACCGGAGACCGTGAGATAGGAAGTACTTTTTCCCCCGCTTTGCCTTTTTCTCTGTGTGTATGTGTGTGTGTGTGTGAGGATAGTGAAAAGTTTCTCTCTTGCAGTTTGCTTAAAAGCTGAACGCCACAGCACTGCCAGCGCAATGGTTTGCCGGAGTTACCAACGGGTGCAGGTGGGATACGGTTTCGTTGCGGTATATTGTACGAGACCGGAAACGGCTCCTCGTCACCACCGGGGTCGGAACCCACCAAAATCGACGGCAGGGCAGCAGCTGAGCAAACATAATGAGAAACGCTCTGGCGAGGGTGTCGTTAATTACCGGAAAACTCACTGCAGAAAAAAGGGCAGTACAGGATATTGGATAACAATAGGCAGTCCAACAGCACCCAAGACGGTGGTTCAATAAAAAGCTCGTTTGGATGGCATCAGTTTGAGCTGACGTTAGAGTGTTGACGCGTTGGCAGGAGACTGCTGGTGCAGTTCACTCGTTGTTGATTGATTGGCGAAAACTTTGTACCGAGTTGCTAAGGATAATGCGATACGTTTCGGGACGTTTGGAACCGGGTTTGAACACGAAGCCGTGTTCTTTGCATCTTAAGTAACGCATGCGGTTGTAAAAGTAACACAAGACCGGTGGTTGCGGTAAGGACTTTGTGAAACTTTATTTACCATATGTTATTAGCTGTTGTGTGGTAGATACAAGATACATGGCAGATAACTTTCAATAAGTTTTTTTTTGTTAATACTATGTTTTGATCAACTTCCAAAAACTTCAGTAGACAAACTGACGAGAGTTCGTTTTTGCCGTCTAAGTGTAAGTATGTCCGCTTAAAATAACGTTGTCTGTACTTCCACCGATAGGTTGTGTTTCTGTTTGTATCGGAAACATTCATCAAATTGTTTGGGGTTAATGTTTACTGTAGAGATACACGAGGTGAGGTCAACAAACGTTTCCTGGCGCAAAATCTATCTAGTCCAGGTTTTTGTTTTATTGTCTTCATTGACTTCAAAGTCGTATATGATAATCAGGGGAAAGCTGTACGAGGGTATGAGCTCTTTTGAAATTCCGACCACACTGATAAAGTTAGTTAGAATGACTATGACCAATGTCCAACTTGCCAGGTGAAGGTGGATGAAAAACTCTCAGGGCCTTTTTCCAACATCAAAGGTCTGCGCCAGGGGGACGGGCGTGTCTGTCTGCTATTCAACTTGGCGCTAGGGAGGACCATCCGGTACTGCAGGGTGGTGACTTCGGGACTTCAGATCCTGGCATACGCTGATCATATAGACATCATTGGTTTGCGGCTCTCCTATGTAGCAAAATCCTACCAAGGGATCGAGCGGGTGGTAGAGAACCTCGGATTGCAAACCTACGCAGATGTGACGTGCACAGATAGTTGAATGTACTTTGAAGTCGTCCCGGAATTCACCTATCTTGGGTCAAAGGTCAGTAACGACAATGGCATGGTAGCTGAGTTGCGCGCAAGGATAATGGCTGCCAACCAGTTGTTCTACAGCCAGAGCAAGCAGTTCACCTCAAAGAACTTGTCGCGACGGACGGAGCTGGGACTATATAGCACCTAGGTAGTACCGGTACTCATATACCACTCTAAGACATGGTCCTTTTCCGAATCTGATGCAACCCTCTTAGCCGCGTTAGAGAGGAAGATGCTCAGAAGGATTCTCTGTCCTGTATACGTGGAAGGACAATGTAAGAGCTGTTATAACGACGAGCTATACGAGATGTACGGCGACCTCAATGTCGTGCAGCGTATCAAGCTCGCCAGACTCCGGTGGGCTGGCGCTGGGTAACTAAATACGTAGCATATATTTTATCATATTGCCGATTGGTTTAGATTACTGCTCAAATATTATAAGCCTTTTTACCTTGTGTTGATGATCACATATAGCATATAAGGAGCTTCAATCTGGATATGAGCTTGCTGGGCGTAAGAATATTCAATTAACAACAATTAAGTCGCCATCCATTTAAGTTGGAATTGATTTCATAAAATTAGTGTTAATTGTATATATTCATTTTTAAACCAAATCCACACCGTGTTGAAAAACAATTCGTAGTAATTACCAATTCCTTGTAAATACTGCAACTCAAAACCTCCATTGTGATCCGCTAACAAAGTAATGCTGCGTTTTGACCGTACCGCAAGAGTTGATCCTTTGAAGGGCGTAATTTCTTTTGAAAAATAATTTGCAACCATGGGGCAATGGCAGCCATGAAATGGGGTAGAAATCAATAGAACACAAAACTCATCTGCTCACATTCGTTCCGGTCGCTCTGCCACGAGCCAGACATACCGTTTTGCACCGAAACCGAACTGCATTGAAACATGTCGAACGTTTGTCAAACGGTTTCTGGCTAGTGTTTCGATCATGGCCAGGGTTTTTTTTCGTCCTTTTTTACCCAATGCTTAAAAAAATCAGCCACACATTCATATGTGGAAAAAGGGAAGTATCTACGGTAGCTCGAAGCGCTTGGCACCTTTTTTTATGCAATCGCGCACGTCTGTTTGCTTTGCGTGTTGCCGAGTAGCTGACAAGCGGCGGAACGTCGTTGCAATGCCGGTCGGCAATGAGTTTAAGCGCCCTCAATTGTTTCTAGGGACCGCACAAAAGGAACCCACCAAAGAACAGCTCTGCTGAAACTGTATCTATGGGTGCGTATATGTGTATTTTCTACTTTAAGCAACCTAGCTGCAGCTTTTCGCTTGCTCGTTCGCCACTGACGGTCTGCGATTGTCCGTTTGTGAAAAGAGTTGCAGAACCATTTTTTTCGTTTTCTAAAATTGAATACGTTGCGTATGTTCTATGCTTTTCGTATTCATGTTTGGTTTTTTTCTTCGTCTACTTGTCCTCCCGTTCCACGCTAATGTTCTACAACAATTGGCATGAACATGCCCTGCCGTGCCGAAAAACATGCAGCACGGATGCAGCTGCCAAACCATTGCTGTGCTGTGTTGTTCAACAGAACGTGCACGCTCGTTCGTACTCCGAATGGATATCATCGTGGCATTCCTTTTTCTTCCGTCGCATCTAGTCCTAGTAAGTAACTGTCTAACCGTCAGATGTAGGCAACGGGTTTCGATCAGGAATCGAATTGTTCAAATGCAAATCGATCCGACAGGGCCGCCCGGGCTCTGTACTGCTATTTTGGGCGCGATCAGCCATTTGGCTGCGCACATCAGGCATTACTGGTAGAGCAGCCCGCCGGTCCGGTGCGCAATGCCAGCCGAATGCGAGCAGTCAAATGCATTCGCGTGATGATGTACCGAAGTTGTGTGAGGGTTTTAACACGTTTTTTTTGCGGCTCTTGTTGTTGCTGTTTGGCCGGTTTCATTCGGTTCACTCTCCGGTCCATCTTGCACAACGTAACGGAATCCTTCACCGATTGGCTTCATCGCTGCGGTAATCGACGGGCGGTATCGCTCGGGAGATCTCGTGGTGCCAGCATGCACTTAAGCATTTGGGCAATGCGATGAAGCTTTGTGTGTGTGTGTGTGTGTGTGTGTGTGTGTGTGTGTGTGTGTGTGTATACGTGTTTTATTTCTGAACCTCCAACACATTAGCCGAGAGGAACATGAATTTTGCATTGCAACCAAAGCTGCCATGAGTGAAACACTTGAATGGCATGAAAGAACGGTGGAACGCTGGTATCGCGCAGACCGCACTGGCCGTTGCGTTAAAAGCGCTATGCACAATGCCGTACGGAACACGTGCGCTTGTTCGTTGGGGTTTTTTGGTGATCTCTGTCTGTTGCTTTTGCCATGTGATGCACACTGATCGGTATGGATTAGACCGTTGCATGAAGCTATTGAGTTAAGGCAGACGAATCGCAATGAATCAGTCGGTGGAGCCTGGAGTTGTTAAAAGCTTGCGCTTTACACAGGCCATTGAAAGCCTTTGATTCTAACTGCAATTAGTTAAAGTGCGTTTAACCATCGTTGGGAGCTCCAGCTTTTCGGGGTTGTAGTGAATATGTGCTTCAGGTGTTTCTTTGAAATCCAATTATCAACGCTCGGAGACGGATTGAAGGGGTTTGAGTTTTTCAAGCTAGAGCCAAAGATTCTTGCAACAGTAAACGTAAAGGAAATAAGCCAAGCTTGGAAAAATTCAACGACCACTGAACGGGCTTGTTATGTGGATTCTTTGCTACCATTGCAACAAACCTTCTCAAAAGCAACCCGTTCCAACGGATGCATTACGCAATGAGAATGAAAATTCAATTTGCTCATGTACGTTCACTGTGCAAGCGAATGAACGGCTTCGAGCTCGATTCAATCCTCCAGCGTGCACAAAATGTACCGACGGAACCATCATCTTGCAGAGAGCGTATGCAACGGCCTGGCCGAGAGCTGAAGGTTGGAACTTTTTGTCTGTGTGTTTCCTTTTTTCCGTGAGCCGATATGTGGCTTCTTTATTGGCGATGAACAAAGAACAGTGGAACGGGAATGAGTTGCTGTCCAAATTCTTGCCCCAAACATCGTCCCTTGACGGATGCAGAATTTTTGCATGTTGTCTGTTGGTTTGCCTTGCTGGGCTGGCTGGTGCCGAGCCTTTGCAGTACGTGGGAATTTAATTAAACTGAAAAAGACGAGCGATCGGGAAGGTGGTGGCGGACTTACCGTCTTGTTGCCGAGATTTTTAACCCGACAGTTGAGATACGCCGTTTTGCCCAGCAGCGCCGTAACGTTCTTCGAGGCGGCCACGTCAAAGTACGGCCCCACGCGCGACTGCTCCGTGGGCTGGGCCGTCGTCTCGACGTTTGTTGGCCTGCTGCTGCTGCTGCCGCTGCTGCTAGCACCAACTGTTGCAGCACTTCCGCTGCTACTGCTACTGCTGGTGGTGCTTATGCTGCTGCTGCTGCTGCTACTGCCACTACTGCCAGCACTGCTTGTGCTGCTGCTTACACTAGAGCTACTGCTAATGCTACTACTACTGCTACTGCTGCTGCCGCTGCCGCTGCTACTGCTACTGCTGCCGGTTAGCAAGTTGCCCGGTTGCCCTGCCTGACTACTGCTGTCTTTCGTTGATGCGGTATGCTGCTGCTTTGGTATCGCGTCTCGTTGTGCTGCGTTTACTGTGAGGCAATAGAAAGAAATAGAGAGAAGGAAATGATTATTTGTTTTTTGGCAAAGTAATGATCAGGTCCGTACAATGAGTGAAAATCAATATATTTCAGACAAAAAAAGCTGATCAGGGTTTTTTAATCCTTAGAACAACAAATTTCAAACTGTTTGGTGAAGTGCTTCACGATATATAATATGTAACCTTGGTAAATTTATTGATAAGTTTACATCCGGTATTAGCTGGCTCAACTGAGTGAGTAAAATTTATATATCATTTTCACTTGAACATGATGGAGGAAAATGATTTCTTCCATACGAAATTATTTCTAAAATATTCTAATTTTTCTACCATT
Organism: Anopheles bwambae; assembly: GCA_007018985.1. Lineage (NCBI taxonomy): Eukaryota > Metazoa > Arthropoda > Insecta > Diptera > Culicidae > Anopheles > Anopheles bwambae. The sequence goes on from SIXB01003062.1 coordinate 23,984, forward strand.
TTTCTACCCTTAGCTAGCCTTATGCCTATCCTTTCGAAATGTTTCATGATGTGCTAGTTTGCCAAAATTTGTATGACATCATGCGTTTCATACCATACCAAACATTGTCATATTAGAGAAGGTAACAGCTAGAGAGCTGAGAGTAATTACAGCTTGCTCTGTAATGGGATGGGATCCGAAGCCCTCCGAGGGATAACATAGGCTCTCCCATCCAACTCCTATTCCGACACGTCCTCGTCGTGCAGAGTGGTAACATGTGCCTCCATATATCCTAGCTTGGGTACACGGGCTAGATCCAACCCCTTGGGCGGATGGTGGCATATGGCGAACCAGGAGGGGGGTGGGTATCCCGGGAAACTGGGTGCCTGAACGTCG
>SIXB01003063.1:0-24352 GCA_007018985.1 Anopheles bwambae
CCCCCCCCCCCCCCACTGAATGGTAGAGTACATAATTTTTTGTCTCTATTACAATTGTACTTTTGCGCTGGTTGATACTTTTTTCGGTGCCATGCTTATGCTTTTAAATTTGCCATCCCTTCGCGAAACGTTATAGTTGTTCGCCTGGGGGGGCGGTCGGGCGGGCGAACGTGATGCGTGGCGCCAAAAGGGAAATGGACTTCGCGCAATGGAAAATGGAGGCTTACGTAACCGATTGAACATTTCGCTAATGAGCTAATATTTGCGAGTGGTTTTTCACTCAGCTTTATTAGTGCTTTTTGTTCACCTGAACGCAGCGGTAAAAGGGGTTCTGATGAGGCAAACAAAAAAGAAGCGATTTTCCACTTGCCTGTTTCGCTGGTGCTGGGCACACTGGGGAGTGGTACCCGGGGCATGCCGTTTGCGTCCGTTTATTTAATACCAGTATGGAGTTAAAGCAACGACAAACAAAACTGCGCTAATTTGAAATGACAGGCTGTGTGGGATGAGATACAGAACAGAAAGGACGATAAAACAAAAAAACTCGATCGCTTAACTGATCAAACAGTGCGCTGCCAAATAAAATAGATAGTATTGCGTTTCCGCTGATTGCAGGTCGGCACAAACTCATCAAAAAGGGCCGCAATGTTTGCTCGACATGCAAACCATAATTACTTCTGCACGGTTAGACTGCATTAGTTTATTGGAAATCGATTACCGTGGGTAAATATCGGTGACATGATACATTGGACGCGATTTTTTTTTGTAGAAAAATAAATATAGTTGGGTGAAACTGTCTGAAATGATACACAGAGCTATCTGTTTTCGATTTTTAATAAAAAAAACTTACTTTAATTTTTTGTATTTAACAATTCATGATAGTGCTACATGGTGCAATAGAAATTGGATTAATCCATCAAGAAATAATAATAACAATTTTTCATACTATTCACATATAATGTTTCTTGCACTTTATTGTCTTAATAAACTACACATTTCACGGGAATAAAACCATTGTTTCTTAGCAAAGCAACACTTCAAACAAATCTCCAACAGAAAGCCACAAACAAAGCCAAAAAGATGAAAAAAAGGAACTGCCCAAGAACACACAAGTACGAAAAAGGAATTTATGGCCACACGTGTACCGAATGTACCGACCATAAACATATTTCAACGGTGCAATGGTTACTTCCTGCCGGTTACACACACACACACACACTGATACGCCGAGAAGGTGGAATTGTAAGATGATAAATGCATTTTGGTGGTACAGTGTGTTCTGTTGGCCGCGGTTATTGCGACCATTCCTGGTCCTAGTTCTGTACCGTTCGGGGTGGAAAACCCCGTAAAACAACAGCAACAAAAACGCAAACATTACACCACCAACAGTACAACCAACAGCGAGTGAAAACGATAGAGAGAAACCGTAAATGTAAGAAAAAGCTCATACGCTATCGTCAAAATGTTCGCCCCAATCGTGTGAAAAGCATTGAGGTGCGGGCGAATGGGTGGGAGATGGTTTCTTTTACGAGGTTTTATTGTTTCCACCGCGGCAGCATAACATAATTGGCTGCCATAAAAGTGAAAAACAATGCAATGGGAAAACAGGGTACGAGCCCTGTAGTAGTTCGAATGCGTTCGCTAAGCTGCTCCACCTTTTGAGTGTGTGCTTTCTTGGTGGTACGTACGTCGCAAGGAACGTACGGTCCTCGAAGGCACAAAACATAGCTGGAGATAATTTCGCGAACAAAGAGCCAAAGACTGATAATAGAAAGGAGAAATTTATTTTAATGGACAAAAGCAAATGTATTGTTGGCAATGGGTGGGTAGATAGACGGTATCATACATTTTGTACGAGATTGGCGTTGGATGAGAATAAATACGTTTTAACAACATTTCAATACTTGTACTTGGATGTTTTACAGTTTGCTGCATGAAAATTCTTAAACTGTGTTATATCGTGTGTTGAATATTTCCACTCCACCATCTCAACCAATACAAATGGGGGAGGGAGGAAATACAATACGATTTAAGCAACACAAAATTCACACATCCAACCGGGAGAATGATTGATTATGTACGCGCGTGCATGAAGTTTGCAATCGAGCTTCGGTCCGCGGAACAGAACTAATTCTGTTTCACCTTCCGGTTCCGGGTGCCAGCCACGTTTGCCTGAGGCATGGAAACCGATGCTCCGATGTATGGAGTCACCGTTTCATTTGGCCACAGCAGCGGCCAAATTCTGTTTCATCTTCACGAAGGTTTGGTCACTGTTTGACAATTCGAACGGGTGCTTTCAATCTGTTTCGTACGTTTCTGGGTGCTGCCTGGATACACATTTCGTTTGGTCGTGTTTGCTTCATTGATACGCAAGCCGGTATTCCGGGAGCGAACGATGACATTTTTGGCCTGAGATTTATCGATGAGGATAACGAGTTGTGCGGGAAATAAAATATACAAAGGCTACCCGCGTAGTACAAAACAATCGCGGTACGCATCTGGGGACCTCGTACGTCGATGGCCGGGCGCAGTGCATCGGACGTGACTCGTTGTTGCGCGGCCCCGGTAGCAGCAGACCGTTGATGTCGTTTAGCGGAAGTACTGCTTTAAAATTCATACGATTTGACTGTACCTGGGGGGGGGGGGGGGGGGGGTTTTTGCCCGTTGACAGGATTTAGTTGAATTTGGCTCGAACGAGCGTGATACGACGGTTGCCGTGAGCAGGTTTGAGGACTATTTTCACATTTGGCAGTGATGGTGAACACATTTTTGGCAAACCTGTTCTAACATTGCATTTTTTTGAAACGGATGAAAAACTGTTTGACGTATTTGCCATATTTCATTTATTTCTATGTGAAAATACACTTATTTCAACGTTACCTGCATCTATGATTCTTATCTCTGTGAGGTATTTTTTGCTACTCTGTTTCGATGAATTAGCCAACACACGCTGAGTTTTGCGCACTGCCGAAGATGCATTACTCCAAACAAACCTTTGCTTGAGGGGAAGCAGTCTCGAGATACATCAAGCATCCGATAACAAAATTGGAACTAATATTAAACAGAGCTAGTTGGATTTTGTGTAGAACGTCAGATTTGAAATCGAATCCATTAAATTTGAGATCAATTGGATCCTAGACAGCTATCGGCGTTCAAGCAGTGAAGGTCTTGGGTATATCGACTGGAATGAACAACATAGATAATTAAAGGAACTGCCTACAAATGCAGGAATATGAGCAGTAATAAACAGAGACACTCTGTTTCAGAAAGAGACAGGAATAATAACCAAACCTGGGCATTTTCTTGGGCTTTTGTGTACATCAACTATTATAATCCTCTGAGTACTTAATCTAACAGGAACTGTTTGAGACGATTCTATTGAGATAATCTGATGAAAAGATGAGAAAAAAGAGAAGAAAAAAAATAAAGAGAAAAAGATAAAGAAGAAAAATAAGAAGAAGTATTTTGCAGGAACAAATTCACATTGACATAAATTTCCCTACCAGGTCTCTTGAGGACCCCTTCCAGGACTTTAGAGAAAGCACAAACATTCAAGAAGAAAATATACGTTCTGCTTCTGAAGAATTTAAATTTTCAGCAAAATCCCCTCTCTCCCTCTCCTTTCAGTTTCTTTACTGGAGCTTCCACTCGAAAAAAATAAGTACCTTCCCTGCTCTTATCTAAAAACTCTTCATTTTCATACCAATCATCGATAATATGACAGCATAAATAGCTGTAATCCGTAGCGCTCGGTAAACATCGCCTTGCCAATCGAACAATGCGGCCAGAGTTTAGCCCATTATCACTCGCCGACTCGCACTCCATTATAGACCAAATTTTCCTTTCCAGCCTGTCTAAAACCGACGAAAACTTTGATTAGACGCCTCGCCCCCGCGGTTCTTCCCGTGGTTGCGAGGAATGTTTTCGAAAGCATGCTATAGCTTCCCCCACCGGCAGCGTGAAGCATTTCCGTCAATGGTTCTCGAGCGAACGTTAATTGTGCAAACACGAAACTATGGGCAAACTAAATTGTGGCAGCAAACTTTACCAATACCAATAGAAGTGTTGCTATTAGAGGAAGCAAACAAAAAAAGAGGAAGCTTTCTCACACATATACACACACAACGTGCTTGTGTGCTGGCGGGCATGGCTGGCTCGAGGATGTTGTTTACAGCGCACGGCGTCGGTAACTGATTCAACCGAAAATGACCACAGCATGGTTAATATAATCATGACCCCTAATCAAATGCATCCATAATTAATCTGTTTGGCGTTTGCTGGCGGAGCGCAAATCGGCACAGACACAGGCGGAGGTACAACGACACACAGCACAACAAAAAACTGAAAGAGAAACAAAAAAATAAAACAAGAGTTCGATGGTAAGCGACAACGGCCACAAATCTAAGCGTAACTCAAACAACACGCGGGGCTCAGTTGGAATGAGGGCTGATGGTGATTGTGTCGAATTCGTTCATTCGCACCTCGACGGGTTGCGTTTGTGTTGGTAGCGCGAATCCTTGCCTTGGTTGGTATGTGTTTTGGGGAAAAAAAGAAAGAGCTACAACCGTACGAAACATAGTAACCGCTGAACTTTACCCTGCCCAATGTGCTGTGTGTGTGTGTGGTGTGAGTATTGTTACAGCAGCAAAAGGGGTAGTAAAAGCTTTGCACGAAAAGTGCATAAAAATGCAGACATGTGTCGTGTGTTCTGTAGTTTGGATGAGTGTGAGTGAATTTTTTGTTTCTTATTTCTCCAATAAAGTCTGCTGCGTACAGTAGTGTGTACGTGACGGGTATGTGATCGCGAGTGCAATTGATGCTCGTACGGACTGCAGCTGCATGCATGCGCTCCCGATGCGTTCGATATGAGTCCCATAAACGGCACGTTTGTTACCGAAAATTAACGATAGCACTAAATTATCGTACCGATGTGGGCTGAAAACCAATTAACTTACGAATTTTGGGCAGTATTACTTCTCCAACAATCCAATTTATGGTACTGCAGTTCTTCGATTTAGCATGCTGCATTCGTGCTGGTGAAAATGAATTTTAATTATTGGCCTGAATTTTTGGTGCATAATGAATTTCACACCATTTGATAACTGTCTTAATGATCAGCTATATATCGAATCTGGAAGGAAATAGATGAAAAGTGTGAACAGTTCGGCTACAGAGATACTTTGAAGCGGACACTTCATATTCGTTAATAGCATTTCTGTTTTGTCTTCTTCTTTCTTTATAGATCACACAAAACAATGCGACAAGTTAACTAACTTAAAACCAGTGAAACGCCGTGTATGCAACCAAGTGTAACAGAGTGTGTGTAAAGTGTATTGAGCAGAAACCAAACTCGCTCTCACGACACTGGCCAGGGTAAATTGAACGACTAGACTAGAATAAACAAAAAACAAAAACCCAACGCGAAGGAAACATCAAGATAACAAAGTGTATACCAGCTCCACGCACTGCTGGCCGTATACGGACAGTCGGGACGGGCAGAACGCACCGATCCTTAGCATCAATCCTTTTCGTGCCGTGTCCGCAGTGCATTACAACGACGTCAAGATTTACTCACCGACGCCTTTAGACGCCTCCAAGGCGTTAAAGCTGGAGGACGAATTTACCGGCATGACTATGCCCGTTTATCCGTCAGCCGATAAAATGAAAATGAGTACTCCGAGCTGCTTTCCCGGACGATACAGCCCCACCTACAGGGGGCCCGAGCAGATGCGACGGTGTATGGCGAACCCATCGGTAAGTTTATGTTTGTGTTTTTCTTTAAATACTTCACTTTAAACTTTCGTTATCAGTCAGATTTCTTCATTAAATGCAAAGTTGCATGAATTTTGTTATTTCGTCTACATTTAAGGTTTATTATTCGGGCACTTTTTTATCTGCAATTTTCACACATTTAGACCTTTAAACTATGACCTTAAACAAATCTGAGAACGGGAGAAACTCCCGAGAGTTGGAAAAGGGTAGCTTTGTGTAGGAAAACATTAAAAATTAACGAGCCAGTGTGCTCAAAAGCAGTAACCTTTTCCTCTTTGTTTAGGGCTTGTTTCTGTTTTTTTCAAGAGATCATGTTAAAAAGCAATACTAAGATAATTAAAGCTGACGCCTGTGAGAGCTTCATAGTAAACTATGATAAAATAGGATAATTTACTGTCTAATTTGTTGAAATAGAATTGTGTTTTTCCTCCTTTAATTGGTTACATATAATAATACATATATGGCCTTGATACGCTCCACATGAGAATCGATCCTGTCCGGCCTTGTAGGTGCTGGGGCGTCCACCGTATTGACCACATCAGTGAAAATTTCCCAAGTGCTGCAATTTATCATTTTCCAGCGTGGCAGAGGAGCAGCGTTTGGTTCAGGAAATGGATCACCATTTCCTTTCCCCTTCCCATAGCTCGTCAAGCGTAAAATCAAACTTTCATAAGCTATTGGGTCCTCGGGCCATTTGCCCCTTTACCACAATCCACACCCCCCTCAATATCCGCAACGGGCTTGTGCCAATCCTTACGTAAGCGTGTCGGTCTAAGTGCAATTGCCTAAGAGTGTGATGTCCCCAAGCACGTCCACTGCTGCCGGCTGCCCCCTCCGGAAAGCTCCCTATTTCACCGTGCTGGACCGTCCGGCCTAGCGGAAGCGTTGATGATAATGATGGTCGATTGTTACTACCTCCGGCGAAACTGGGGAGGGGGAAGAGGATACAGAGCAGGGCCATGGATGGACATTTGGCCGGATTGCCCTATTTTGGCGATGAAATAGCAATGAATAACCAATGCACCGGGAGCGACTGGGACTGGGAGCCTTCGCCTCGGCGTTGGGCCGGCGGGTAAAAGTGAGATAAATATCACGCGTACTGTGGTGCACGCGGCACCAGGACGTACGTGGCCACAATTAGTGCGGGAATTGGTCGCTCGCTTCGCAAATGGTTCTTCTCGCTTCATTAGCAAAATTAACAAAATTAATCAGTGTCTCCCACTGTGCCGAGCCGTCAATCTTCGTCTTTCCGCAACGTCGACCGCGTATAGGTGGACGTTGCCAACTGTGGATTTTACCGGGTGTAGCACACGGTGACTGGTCCTCGCTACGTCAGGGAAAGTTGCCAATAGTTTCCTTTCGCAGTGGATCCGGCCGTTGAGCTAAAAGTAAATTTCAAAAAATCTTCTTTACCTGCATAGAACGTCCTCTAGGGGAAGCTCTATTTTTACTTCAAATGCTGTACCCAACAATGTAAGAGTTGTACAGAATTGGTTGAGGTTACGCTTCTTTTTTTATCACAACAATAAAGCCTAAATCAAGTAACGAACATCGAAAAACAAAAAGTTTTTAGTATCTCAATAAAATAAAATGAAACCCCTCACGAAAGCATGTCTTCATCCTTGCTTTGCACGAAGACACGTTTTCTCCATCGTGCTGCGGCAGCTGGAGGAGTGATGGGTTTCGAATGTTTGCATTTCCCGCATTAGTTCGATAAAGTTAAATTGTCCAGCGTTTGCCAACCGGAGTCCGGCATTGGTCAGATTTATAGTCCACTAAATTGATATCCGTGGCTTTAATTTTTGCGGACCCACGGTTTTGATGGTCGGTACGTGGTCTGTGCGCTGCACACGTTTACGAGTGTCCCCGTTCGCAGGACACGCGTAGCCTTGGTAAGGTTTGGGATGGGGTTTCCCTTCTTTTTACATTCGCCATTTGTCAGCATACGGTAAAATAATTACGCACCAGAATGGTCGGTTTTATTAGGTGCTTCTGACAACTGCCGATCCCGAACGTGATCGAGCAGAGCTTAGTGTAGTGGCATGCAAATCAATGTACAGTATGGGGCTAGTACGCATTGGTATAAAACCCAATTGGATAGTTTATTTCTTGCCAAACTGTTGGCGTTTGGATGTTGGAAAATTTATAAACCATTCATCAGTGAATGTTTGTCAAGTTTTTCACTCACGGAGGGCAATATAAAGCGAATTAGCCAGTACAGCTCGTGGTGCAATGCGAAAACGTGGTGTTGGAGATGTTTGCGATTGAAATTTATTTACCTTCAGTTATTTATCTTATATTTCTTACATTACATATTTATTTAGCATGTTTATAGGATTCGTACTATACAAACAATAGACTATTTTCTTGAATATGAACAACTATTTTCTTGAACAACGTTTCTTGAACAACATCGACTAAGTTATAGCAATATTTTCAGCTCCCGGAGTAATCCTAGAAGAAGCATATTAGCAGGAATAATGTTGTAGGTTAGCTGAGCCAAAGAAACAAGTAGCCCCCACTAACTACTTAATTAGTCCAAACCACTTAAACATGATCTAAGATGTCCAAAAACAGATTATTTGTATAATATGAATAAGAAGACAGCAATATTGATTTAATCTCCAGATGGAAAACTTTACTAGACTTTGTAGTCAGTTTTGATGGTGTAGTAGTTTCTGTTGCATTAATGTCTGAGACTCAGACAACACTTAGTCTTGTTTGAAAATTCATAAAAAATATCACAAACATGAGATCCTCGTTTTGGTTTTATTAAGATTTTTATTCAGTTTAAGCGTCCTGTTACTTTTTTAGCAACACAGTCTGTATTGAGATCGACCCAGTGCTTATGGCTATGTTGTTGTATGCGCAAACAAACAAATTTTCATATATTTGCTTATCTTATTTACATATCCATCTCTTAGTTTCATTTTTATAATATTCCTCATGCACCGTTGTGACAATGCTATTCTTTCTTCTTGCAACTTTCCTTCTCCAGAGTCGATTCCTGGAGGATGCATCGCTGATGTGTAACTCCTGGTCACCTAGGCATAATGTAAGTATTTCAACGTTCGTCTGCAAACTGCACCCCAAATGCTTTACCACCAGCCCACAGCACACTCTATACCAGCACTGTTTCGTGTGAGTTGAACTGCAGCGTGATAGAAATAAGAAACTAAACGCTTTACAACTTCCGGAAAATACAGTTCGCTGGAGTTGAAGTGAATAAAACCCAACTTTAGATGTTTTAGTTTCGCTCTCCCTTCCCTCAACGGTTGGGCAACCATTTTTTCCCTGCACCCCAACCATCGAAGTTCAACGGGTTGTAAAAACGGAAACTCCACCGTTGCTAGCACCCAGTCCCGTTTAAACCTGAGTTTGACGATCTCGAAACTACTTCGCTGGTCGTCGTCCCGCACATGACGACGGTCAGCCCGAAGCAACGGGCCTTGAAAATGTTGAGGTTTTGTTTTTATTTTTACCATCTCCTCCATCCCTGTACGCGCTCTGTAAAACTTCATTCTGCAGGCTCATCCACCAGTCACCGGGCCTGGATGAATGATAAAAAACAACACACTCACACACTCGCACATGTCCTGCAGGCCTGAATTTACTCGACGGTTAAAAAAAAAACTCAACTTGTACGAACTTGGTCTGCGTTTGCTCTTTTCACTTCGGAAGAAAAGTTTACTGGTCTCGCGCGTTTCTCTTCCCAGCACCTCCCGCAGTGCTTCGTAGCTTCCGGCTTACCATCACGAGCCAGTATCGATCCGACTCGCATGGCACGGGAAACAGCACAGCATTGCACACAGCCACCACCAGCATGTGCAGTATGTGGAAAACCAAACTGGATACGGTAGAGGGGCACGATTACACGATGCTGTTGCCCTCTGTTTTGTCACCGTCTAGTGTCTTCCGTGTCATCCGTATTGATTACTGTAATGTTTTAAGTGTCGTTTGAGCGAGAATGTCGATTCCGACTGTCACCGGGAGGCCGAGAGTTGACATTTCTCGAGTGGGATAATGCTAAGTTCTTTCCGGTGTCTTTCCCCGCCTGACAGCGATGTCAAGCGGGCTGGGAAACATCTGAAGGCTTCTAGCCTTCGGGAGGAGTTGTAGCGTTTGCCGAGGGCTCTGGCAAGTAATTGGCATGGAAATGTGCCACAGTTGGGATGGTACTTGCTTGGCATTGTTTTAATCTTGTAAGGTGGGGAGCTGTTTCTATTTTTGGTTAGTAGTAAGGAAGCTATTTAAAGCTATTCGTTACATTGATTTGGTTTAGAATGAATTCAATGTACTTTTTCATTCTGAACCTTTACAACGCTAATAGCAATCCTGTCAATCCTGTCAGAACCTGAATGCCACCTAGTTAATCATTTTAGCGCAGCGACTGTACATATACATGACACGACGCGTAGCTTCATCTAACCACCTTCTGGCTTTCGTTATTAATTGTTGGAATAGAACTAGGCCATACGGTGCGAACAGAATTGAATTACCATTACTAGTAATCAAAATGAAGTTACTATTTCCCCGCCCACTTTGCTGGTCGAAAATTCAACTCACTGAAAGCTTGCCCTTGATGCTTTCACCTATCCGGCCAGGTGTTGACAGTGGAAGACCAAAATAAAAACAATGAGTTGACAGATTGATCCTAATGTTATGTTACCATTAGTGTGGAGTGGTGGAAACGGGAGGTTTGGATAGATCTTTAGGCAAACTTTTGCCCTCACTGTTGGACCACCTGTCATCGCTGGCTGGTTAAGGTCGTTACGAGCTTTCGAGCCTTATCGTGGTGGACAGGTTTGTTTCGTTTTTTCTGTCTTTGGAGTTCTGGAGTTCGGTGACGGTGACATAAACTCCACCACGACACGTGTCCGTTCCGTCGCCGAAAGTCTATTGACATTGTTTAATGTGATTACGTTATTTCGGTGCCCGAAAGCGTTTTTGATATATGATGTGTAGCAGCTATCAAATGTTGTTACAGACCATCGAAAACGTACCACACGCGCGTCAAATTAGTCGCAGGAAATGTTATTGTCACTATCGCGCACCGTAGCGAGGAAATATTTTCATTCGTGACAGGTGGTAAAAAACAATAACTGTCCACCTCGACACACCAACTGACCAACATGTCATACGTACGTAAGTTTCACCTGCCACCGGGAAAAAAAGCGTTGTGGGGTAACGTGTGGATTTTTGTTTTTTCGTTTTGTTGTCTTCAGCTTCAGGACACATCAGAGAAAATTTTTCCCCGAAACTTCGTTGCGGGAAGGAACCAAATATGTCACTAGTAAGTAGCCAGTAGAGGTGAACGATTGGAACGCGTGTAGGTAGGAAAGGTGCACTGAGGAGCTGACAGAGCAAAAAAAAAGGAGAGAGGGAAACTCCAATCCCCCATTAGCCAACCCTCAGCAGAAGGGTTGGATATGTTCCCTAGCGTCCATCGCGTTTCATTCCCCTTACCCTTTCAGCCCGGGAACTCACGCTAAAGCGCCGGGCACTTTTCCATCGGTTGGCACATGTTTCAATTATCCAAATTATACGCTCGTCTACTTCAATGCACCGCGGCAGTACTTGCACCGCTTCTCGTCAATCAAATCGTCCTACACCACACACACACACACCCTAGGGTCACATGAGAGGCTCACTGTGTGTGGTGCGTAGTGCGATGACGCAGAAATTTTGACAGCACTCAGAGCTGCTGGAAATTGCAACGAATCTCAAATAGTTGTACTTTTACCTTTCGAAAGGCCAACCGTCGGGGCGGGGCAGGTGAAACGACCGGGCCGGGAAAGCTGGCAAGCAAATCAATGTTGAAATAATAAGGGACGAAAATATGTTTCAGTAGCAAATAATGGCCCGGGTTTTCGGGATCGAGTCCCCTTTGCTACTATTCCGTCCCATGCTGCCTGGTGCGGTGAGAGCGGCAGCAAGTGTAAATACAATTTTCCGTCCACGGCCCATGGTGCCGGCGGGTGGAAGTGGAGCGGGAACGCAAGGCTGCCAGCAGACCACCACCCCTCAGGCTGCAGTTGTGTTCGCCCCTTCGCTTCGTAAAGCCTATAAATACACCTGTTACTGTTGGGAAGTCCTTCAATAAAAATAAAATAAACTCACTGCGGAAAATAAACCATGATATAGGGCGGGTGGGACTTGATGGACTGTTGCACCATACTTCATACGCACACACACACACACACACACCGTGCCACCCTCCCTGAGCAACCCGCAGCACCGTAAGAGCTGCGTTAACGACAACGGGACCCTTTTCTTTTCGGTCCCCTCGCGCGTACCCCTTTTTGTTTGCCGCCTTGTATGCTCCGGAAATGGGTCCTCGACGGTTTTCGCTCCTAAATCTCCCGTAACTCGGCACTTGGTCCTTCCCCACAGAGAGATAGAAGGAGAGAAAGAGGGTACGCAGCACACTGTACAGCACACCGTGCACAAAAGGGAGGGATTTTATTTCCCATTCGCCGCCTTTCGCTCGCTCGATGATGATTTCTAGCTTTTGCTGGGCCCGAATTTCGGTTGGGGCGTAATGTTGTAGCTTCTTCCCCGGTCCCGGCACTCTTCGGCTCTTCGATAAATTTCGTCCGAGCCGGGGGCAAAGGGGTGAGACATGCACTTGACATCAAGTGCTTTTGTATGATAATTAACAAATTTATGTAGCACTTCGCACGATGAATGTCGATGGTTTACGGTTTTATGTGCGGTGTACTTTCCTGTTTTTTTGTTGTTTGGTCTCGGGATAAGCAAACGGGTTTACCTGCGCTAACGAGAAGCAAATCTTGCACACATCAAAGGGAATCTTTTCCTGTGTTCCTTGATACTGTTGCATACCCGTACTAGGACCCGCCCAATTGTTACACTGTTAGACGAAGGATCACACATTTATTGTATGAGTGAAGAAGAAGAGACTGTGATGAGAACAGTAATTGCACGTAAAACATGGCGGGGAAAAGTTTTGAATTTTCTAGCAACGGGTAATCCGTCAACGCACTCAACGCCTTCCGTCTGCTGATATCGATCTTGATTCGTAAACGTTTTACCGGCTACAAAATTATGAGGCTCAGCTCAACTCCTTTCGCTGCGGGTCCCTGCGGTCCTTCGCTTTGAGTACGCGATAGGGTGAACGGCTCTTTTTTCATTAGGGACAGGGAATTCAACTGTCCAGCAGCGACATATGCTCCAGTTCAAACAGAACACTATCGTGACCATCGTGCAAGTGTACTTTGCGTTATTGTTTCGCTTTTCCCCGGCTTCGAGTGGTAAACGCGAGCCACTATTACAAGAAAACCACAAATAACATCCGGTCACGTGTCTTTGCAGGCCCTTGTCGTAATGTCTGCCCCCCCCCCCTCTTGTAGAATCAATTCGACAGGTTGGCATTTTGTTCTGCTTCCTTTCTTTACCACTTCCTGCCTACTCCTATGCTACCCACGCCCGAACGAGTCATCATCCATCAAAAATCAAACATATGTGTGCGCGTACATATGTACGTTTTTGTGTCCCGCCGCATGGTGTAACCCTCCAAAGTAAGGTATCCTTTTTTCCCACCGATACGCTGTTCCACCTTTCCGGCACTTCCGCTCCATTGCGTTGTGTGTAGTGGTTTACGAAAATTACAAGTGGGATATTGCTACTGTGGCCCAAATTGGATCAAATGATTCGTAAACCGAACACTCCACCACTTGGTGAAAGTTTGCGTTAAATTAGGATTACCGTTGCCTAATGCCAATATATTTCTGTAGCTTCGATTTCAGGTCGTTTTTGTTGTTTTTTTTTTGCTTCTTCTTCTTCTGGGGACCCCTTCCAGCGAAAAGGGGAAACAATATCGAGCACGTTAAACCCAGGGGCTCAAGGTTCGGTCGGTGTCGGTTTGATTGAGGTTGAGAGAAGTTGTACGGAAGTTTTATTCTGCTGTGTTGTGCTCCCGTTTACGGTAAGGGCGTTATTGGTTCACGCTGCTCGCTTAAAGTGTGTGCTTAAAGAAATGACAAATTGGCTCAGGAAGAGAAAGAATTGGATGATCTTCTCAGTGTGTTCCATTGTAAGGGGTGGTTTGGAATTAAGGTTTTATTGGAGATTAAGGAGATCGTGTTTATGAGTTTATTGATACATTGAGATTTGATTCATAGTGCTGGATACAATAAGATTTGATGAATAAATAATAAACTAAACATAACAATACAGCTAGAAGCTGTGCTGCCTAGAGTTAGACAAGTGCAATGGTCTTTTCCATTGTAATGTTTTTGCTCATCATGCACTGATGCGCAGATTTGCTTACATTTCCGTAACATTTCCGCACGTACAATAGCTGTTAATTTTAATGTTCGAATAATAAACCTACTCGCTTGAAATCGTTAAAAATCATTAAAATTTGAATGCCACCACCACAAATATGCTATAAATTTTAACCATCCCACCGTAGCTCAGAACAGTTCCACTCCCTTTGGCCTGTCCCGTTTAGCCCATCTTTTTAACCCGTACCAATTCTAAAACCCATTTGCAGCAGATCCACTCGACCGATGTCGGGGGTAAATCCCTTACGCTGATTGTAAAATCGAAATGTGACAGGTTTTCACTGCGCTCGACCCTCGGCTCGGCAAAGTAGAAGAGTGAGAGACAGCTGGCAATCTGGTGGCAAAATTATTACAAGATAACTAATAAGCTTTCCAGCTTCTCCTGCACCCGGGACCGCTACTCTGGTACCGGGAACCCTGCGTTTGCGCGTAGGACCGGGTTAAGCCCTAATGCCGGCACACCGAACCGTGCCCGTCGTCATCATCATCGGCACCATCAGCATCATCGTTGGCATGGTCTCCGACCGAAAAGTGACAATTAACCCTTTGATATTGTCTGCTCAAAAATGTTTCCGCTGGGACTGTTGACGTTAATTAGAAAGGCGTCAGCATGAAATTTGATGGTCAGATGGTTGGCCGGGTTTCCGCCCAACCGCCCCCGCCCGTCCGGGCCTTTGCTAGCCGGAATGGAAATTTATCGTCCACTTGATGAAGTAGCGAGTGTTGCTTGAGGCGAGCATGTGGATTTTTAATTGTGTAGAAAATATCGTTTTGTTGCTCATTTAGGTTTATGAAAAGTTTGGCCCCGATCCCTCTCGAATTTTCGCCGAACCCCCTTTACCGAAAACTTGAAACTACGGTATCCGTTACCGGGCTGGTGGGCTGGCATAAAAGCGGCCACGGGCAAAACCAGGCACCACATACATTATGCAGTTGAATCTAACACTTTGCACTCATACACACACACATAGTCGTTCATTTGTTGATGTCGTTTGGTTTCGTTCGCAGGGGGACATCTTTTCGGGCCTGAACGATGGAATTTTGAGCAGAGCGGAAGCGCTAGCCGCTGTCGATATTGGCAAGCATCAGAACAATCATCCACAGATGGCTACGCAGCTAAAGCATGACGTCATGTACCACCATGGGATGGGCGCGCCGCCACAGAGGCCGCTACAGGTAGGTGATCGACATTGACCCGATGGATTGTGGTAGTTTGCAGTGTGGTGCGTGTAATTTATTAAAACAAATTCGTTAATTAATAATTAATTAATATCAGAGGCAAGGTGTATTTAGTTGAATTGTTGTTCTTAACGCAGAATTTCTAGACTTCGGAGTTCGAACTTTAATAAATACTCACAAGATGCAAGGTACAGCTACAAAGCACTGGGCGGCTCCATGCCTCTTTGGGGATATTATATATACCCCAATCAGTGCTGCAAAATGTCGATGTCAATGTCATCATAAATTCTGACTGAAACAAAATCCATGTCCGCGTCACGTACTCGACAAGTGATAATCAGAGGTAATGCTCAAACAGTTGGTGTGTCCAATACATTTGACATTTGTGACATTTTAGCAACCTACCTTTGGTCAGTCACTTTGTCATGACTTTTTTTAACACTTTGACCGCCGGCCTGACGTCACAGTTTTTGAGTGAGCACGTAGCGCATGGCAAGAGAGCGATGAGAGCAACAGTTTCTCCCATTGTTATCACTCTTTTGTTTCATTGCGATAAGCGGCGTAGCACATATCGTTCTCGTTCTCTCTTTCCTACCTCATTCGTTCTCAAGAGAATCACTGAGCGCCAGATGCAAAGCTGAACGGTGAGCAAAACCGTCATGCGAATTTATATGACACGGCGCTTAAAATGTTAATGAGTGCGGTTCAGCAGAAAGGCCACTGACATAATCATAACAAATTCCGACTGAAACAAAATAAAGTCAGCGTCACGAGCTCTACTGTGATGATCACAGGTGAGACACAAACAGTTGTTGCGACCATCACATGCTTGGTGACTTTGTGCGCAACCAACTCTTGATCAGTCACTTGGTTGCGACATTTTCTGTCGGTGATTGTCACGATATTCATGGGACATTTGGCGTGCGTGCGAACGGTTCCAAGCAACAAAATGATCATGTTTTCTCGCTCTGTTGGACACACCAGACCATCAAACCAGACAGAGCGAGAAAGCATTTTGTTGATTGGAACCACACGCCAAGTTTATGCTTGCGACGGCGTTAAGATTTGTCAGTCAGAGTAACGCGTTAGACTCAGGCATTCACATGTCACGTTCGGCATGTCATGACGCACTTTCATTGAGTATCAGCAACGAGCATCAAGCAAACACGGATATGTTTATTGTTTTCATTGGTGATCGTCACGTGATGCTCATTTTGCAGCACTGTCCCCAATAATGAATTATCAGTTAAATATGATTGTTTTAGCAGTTTGATATAGTAGCTTTATTAAGTTAATCCTGTATTAGAATTTAGAATCGAATGATTTGCATATTAATCTGAATGCTATAAGAAACATATTTTTATTTAAGCGGAAAATTTTAATATCAAATTAGAATTGGTTTGTTTAATGTATTTTTAATACGACGTATACTAAATGAAACCTACAAATTGAGGCTCAAGTGCGACGGATGGATGGCTTTACGATTAGGATTGAATTAACAAAAATCTAAATTAAAGTTTTGCAATGACACAGGATTATAATAACATTTTGCATTATAGCAACAAACAGCATTGAGCAGGGATAACTGAAGCAACTGTTTGATGCGTCGCTTTATTCCCTGCACAAGTAATGTGAATAATCCAGCTAATTCTAAACTCATCATCGAAATTCTAAACATTATATAAAACTGATTACCACCCGTACAACGGACTAGCATGAGATTACTGTAAATCTTGCACGATAATTACAAACGATTACGGCTTTTCAATCGACCAACCAACGTAGATAGTCGATCGCCGTAATCCTAGACGCAGGTCCCGCTGCAAGTGGAAACCGAGGAAAACTCGGAACCAGTTTTATAATTATCCTATTACTCGTACCCTACGGCAGGAAAACAATAAACACCCGCAGTTCGGTAGACATTTCCCGCTTGCCAACTGTTTCGGTTAGCCGTGAACGATAAAAAAAACCCAAAGAACCTGTTGTAAGATTGAAATTTAAACAATCAAACCAATCGTAAGCTTGTGCTGGGATGGGGAAGCGAGGAGAAACCGAGGTTTACGCCGTCGATGATGCCGTCAGCCATTCATAGGGCCTTTTTCGGGTGGATTAAAATAATTTTCAATTTCCTCCCGGCGATTTGGTGCGTACCGCGCGCTCGGTTTCCCTCCCTTCTCATCCCCCCACTCCCCTCTTCAGCTGGTTATGGTGTTTGGCCTTTTGCTAACCACCGGAACGAACTGGCAGCCAGCCGGCCCCGCCTCTGGTCGTCGTGCCGGTGGTGTAGCAAATGTGATTTTTGCCGTGAGCCATAACCACCCACCGCCGCCACGTTCCGCGCCTTGGCGGTGGCAAATAGCTGGAAGGAAATTGTGCGTTTCCCATTCTAATTTGCCACGATTGACGTGGCACGTTTCTGGCCGGGTGCCGGGTGCATGATCGAACCCTCCCCTCCACGTGGAATGGTGTTTTTTTTTTACTGTTTTCACTGCGTCGCTTGGGCGAACAACAACAAGTGGTGTAAGGTTTTTATATCCCTTTTGTTGAGTGGAGTGGTTTTAACGCGCGCGCCCTACACACAAATGAGACTCGCTCGCCGTCGCAGGAAAATGAACCCGCTGGAAAGCTAAGCTCACGGTGCAGGAGCAGGAGAACAAAAACTCTTGTGCAAAATATTTGAAGAAGTTAATAGAGAAAAGAAAAAAATAGCAAGCAAACACACATACCCAGACACACATGTGGTAAGGGTGTGTGTGTGTGTGTGTGTGTGTGAGAGAGAGAGAGGGAGGTTTTGTTTTGAGTGTTATAATGTTTGCCCCTTGGAATGTGGTTGTACTCGGTTCTATTGCTCTGCATGTTCATTCGTTTCACTTTTATTACAATTACTTGCCCTTCAATTGCCCCATTCGGACCAGCCACCTCCGTACGCAAGAAGATTTCCATCCCGTACGCAAACACCAATCGAGCGGGGCTAACAATAAAGCAATGATGGGGTTGGGGCGGGGGGGGGGGAGGATGAACTAATGGGCAAGGGAGATGGCAAGGGGAAAGGGACCTGTTTGGAACCCAACCTATTCACAATTCCCTTGGTCCGCATCCCTCGGTGCGCAAAGGGCCGCGCAGCAAAAAAAGAAAGGAAAACAAGGAAAAACTTACCCATTATTACCTTCGGGGAATTGTAGCGATGGGCCGAGGACGACGACTTCTTCTCGTTTTGTTTCCCCCAGCGGGCCCATTCAATGCATAATATAGCACAACAATGGAGGTTTGCTGTTGATAAAACAGTTCTCAAACAGTTTGCTTCCGCTTATCATAAGCGGGAGTGTGTGTGTGTGTGTGTGTGTGCGGCCGATCAAACAGCACTGCTTTGGTAAAGAACTGCTCCAAAACACATGTAAATTTTCCGTGTTCGTGGTCGTCGTGATTGGGAACAGTGCTGCATGACGTTACCCGACCTGTTCCTTGAGGGAGCTGTGTGTGTGTTTGCACTTTGGACAACGTCGATGGTGACGCGACACTCTTGTGCGTTACGACATCTCTATTCTCCCGTGGCCGCGACCCGCCGTCGGGCGGCACGTGAACGACACGTGACCCTCTCGAAGTTCCTCATTCCCTCCCTGCCCGTGTGTATGGTTCCATCGCTCCGGCGCAAAAGCCGGAGTGTAAAGATATTTTGTTTCAATTGATATTTATGATTGTCGGTACACACAGGGACACACGCACGCTTGCTGTTAGTTTTGTTGCTTCTTAACTGGGAGCAATGGCGGGCAGGCGGCAGGGACAGGGCTTCCCGCCTGTCGATCGTTTCCTGTCCCGCCTTTCCCCGTTCGGTTGTAGTTGATCACAAACAAAATCAATTACGGTAATGAGAAGCAAACGGGAAAATGGCACTTTACATGACACACAGGAGGCCCCCGCTGTTCGCACCACGGTACGTCAACGGCACCGTTGCTCGTGTTTGTGGTCCCGATGCGCCCGCACGCCCCGTGTCGATTGCCACAAATTTAACGGCTATAATGTTACGCGCCGTCGTTGCAAATTGTTTTATAGTTGTTTTTATTTGTCTCTTGTTTTTATCATGCTTTAAGGGAACGATTTTCAAAGTGGCTGCGGTTGTTTTCGCCCACCAACCAATCCAATAGTGGAGGTTAATGCAGCAAGGAGTAACACTTGTGCTTTTGTTCGAGTCGATTGTTCCACTGCTTTTGGAGTTTGGCGAACACGATTACCGTTGCGTAGTGGAGCATTATTAAGGTTAATGATCATTTGGAGCGATACATTTGGGCAGTTTGAGCTAAGTGTTTTCCGAAGCCATGCAGTAGAAAGTATGTTGCAAAGGGAAAGGGAACCCAAAAGATCCAGGGAACGCAAAACTGCCCTAAATCAGGTCGTACATGTACTTTATTTGTTGCTCTTTCTTGTAGATTTTATTTGTTCTTAATCAGCTTTAATAAAGAGCTTTTTTAATTTCTTTTGGTGCACATGTTTCAAAGATATTCCAAAATACCATAATTTAAGTACCAAATGGCAGGTAGATTAAAAAGTATATAACTATTGGTCAAACTCTTTTCGATTTCTTTTATCATTTCCCGATAATTGCACGCAAACAATCCTGCAAAATTGTGGAATAATCATAACCGTTCCCCCCGTAGCAAGGACTGACTATCTGGCTGAATGGGACTAAATAAGTCTCGAGTGCCTGTATAGGCCGGCATGTCCGCGTAGAACGTTACGCCAAATAGAAAGATTGGATCTGAATGCTATTAGCAGTGGCGGATTTTCCTATACGCGAACAGAGCGCCCGCGGAGGGCCCCGCCCTAAAGGGGCTAAATCTCCAGATGTTAATTCGTTTGTATAAGCGATTGATTTTTTTTAAAATAATGCACATATGAATGAAAACTTTAAATATCTCAAAGTAGTACATTTAAAGTTGTTAGGCACTTTAGAGATAGTTTTTCAAGGCTTAGAAAAACTTGACATACTTTCCCACTCTTCCAAATTAGCAATGAAAACTCTCATGACAAGAAAGTAGCTAGTGGGAATTTTTTTTTTTAAGAACTTCGTTGACGGTGTTAATTGCAAGGACGACAAGTCTACAAATACGCGTGTACAGGATAATTATTGACGGATACTTGGATTTCAGGCAAATTTCATGTATCTAAAAACAGGAAATCACAATAACTTTGTGCAGTGGATTTCATCTCTTATATACATGATTAAGCAAATAAAATGCATAGCAAAATCTTCTTTACAAATACAAAACCACAAAAGAGTAAAGTTCCGGGCAACTGCATCTGCACAAACTGAAGTTGGAAGTTTTGAAAGTTTCTGGAAAGTCTGGAATTTTAATGACGACAGTTAATCTTTTCATTGTTTACATTTCCATCTACACTTCTCTTAGCTTAGAAAGGCGACCAAATGCGTTTTTGTTATCAAAGACTTCTGTAGAAATTGAAAAATGTTTTCCACCAAACACTGGCTAGTATTTGATAATAGTTTTGAAAAAAATCACTACCGCAAACACCGATGACGGACAACCTAAAATATGCAAAATATGTAGATCTGATTACACGAAAACTATATATACTATTACATTAATATAACAACTGCCGTATAAAAGGACAGATGAAAATTAATCCTTAACAAATTCAGGATTGTCTAATTGGTATTTGTAAACATGCGAACAGTGTTTTTTTTTATATTGTCACATTTTGGGGTCTTTTGAGGAAACTAGGGGCCCTATTTCGATCCCCCGCTTAGGGCCCCGAGATGAGTAAATCCGCCTCTGGCTATTAGTAACTATATTATTCGCTTAAACTGGCAAAACAACTTATACCTGTTAAATTATACCTACTCTTAAGTGAGTATGTTGTACTCTGGGAACTGCCATTTCGTGTATTCCGTGTCATCATAGTCATAGCTAAAATCATCAAACAATTATGTGCTCTTTGCAAACTGTTTGTTTCGATGAATTCTTTACAGAATATGTCTACAGATACTATCTTGTCCATCAAACATTTCCCTTGCTATGCTAATGAAACCATTCGGAGTGGATTGCGATACAACATAACTTCAAATGTACGATATAAGACGTTCATCGAATTCGGTGAATGGTTTTAAACTGTTTAAACAATGTTTCCCCATGCGTACGAACACAATGAACCAAAATGTAGCTGCCCCAAGCCGGAAGTGGGCACCAGGAAGAGGCATAATTGTTTGTGTGCTCCCTGCTGTTTATACTTTTAGTCATTGTTTATATCCAACAAAGCCTTCATAAATCCGCAGCAAATCTTGCATCGCCTTGGCAGTGTAGTGCGGTCCCCGTGCCCTCCTTGCCTCTCCAATCAATGCGTGCTAAAGATGAACCCTGCGGGGGCAACAGCATTGGTAAGCTTTACAAAACGCAACCACAAAGCCGAAAGCACCCTCCTTCGCCCCGTGATGAAGCGTGATCCTGAACGAAGGCGAAGCCCGGGGAAGAAGGTAGGTTCTTGTTTAGGCAACCAAATCTCATTCCCGTCTCGTCGGCTTGGGCCCGGTTGGATCATACTAATGTTGCCCTGGTTGGTATGCTGCTGCTGCTGCTACTGCTATTGCCGCTGCTTCTTACAACCTCCGAGTTGTCGAAAAGCATAAGCCTTCATAAATAAGTAATGAACGACGAAGGCGGCACCGGTTCGGCGAGCGAGTGCGCGCAAGCTGGGAGGAAACAAGATGGTGAAGGTTTTGAAAAATCGATATCAACATCAACATTCAGTCAGCTCGCTGGGAGAGTGGGCCTGGGAGAGATGAAACAAATTAAGTGTGCGACGCTACCACTCCTGATCCTGCCGCCGATACGCACCATCACCGGCGGTAGACACTTGTCCCCGGGCTTCCCATGGCCACGTCGCTCACGAAAAGCGCAGTGCCCCGGCGATGACGACGAGGCACGATTCCATTTGATTGGTTAGGCAAAACTTTGATGTAGGGACAATGATGATGATTTATCATGGAGGTTTTTAAAACAAGTCGCCCAACTAGCCCTGCGTTACATGTTGCGTTGAACTAGATGGACAGCATGATGACGATGATGACGATGAAATTGTTTGCGGTCTGTGTCGGTTTTCCAGTGGGGAGCTATTTGTTTTGCCCGCTCCCAACAATGCTTGATAAGCGAGTTAAAAGGAGCAACCCGTTCGTTGGTTCGTTCGTTCGGCCACTAGCTATTGTGCGTAAATAAATCGATATTGTTGAAATTGGGGGAGGTGAGTGAGAGAGACAGGCGCCCGTTTTCATGCATTGGAAAGGAAGTTCCATTATAGGAGCTGGACAGTCCGCATATCCGCACCATTGGCTTGGCAGGATCATTTGAATAAATCTATTCCACCGGACCCGATTGTCCGTACCTGGCTCCCCGGGTGTGCGTAGCTCGACATCTCCGGCCGGAAACTAATCGAAACGGGTCGCAACAACATCATCCATCCGGTGCTCTCACGGCAGAGGAAAGGGCACCCGTGCTGGAAAGCCTTTTAGCATACCGGAAGCAGTGCGCCAAACGTACCGTACGAAACGAACAACACCGGCATGATTGGGCGCGGTGTGCGTCTGCGCGAAACACACCGCCTTTTCGCCCCATTTCGCCCCACGTCCGAGCATATTGTGTCTGGGGTTGGCATCGGCATTTGGCATTGTTCATCCCGGCCCTTTCCATCCGGGTGATTGCGGGCCTGGATTGCTATTCGCTACGGTCGCGCTGCGGAGCGCTGCTCAGCCATTTGTATCATTCCCGAAATGATGCCGCCCGGAAATGGCCATCTCGCCGTGGCCCAACCAACGGCAGGCACGCACGGAGAGGATTCGTTTCGTTTCGGCCGGCCATTCCGCGTTCAATGGGAATCATGCCATTTTCGATTCTGTGTTTTTATCTGTTTTGTGCTTTTTTTGTTTTGTTCAGTTTATTGCGAGCTAACAAAAAAAAAAGGAACATCACAAACATAGATTAAGAGAAAGAGAGAGAGAAGGCATGAAAATGAAATGATAAAAAACGCACCGAAACATAAAATAAATTGAAACAGGTTCGAAATAGATATAAGTTGAGGTAAAAAACAAAACCGAGGCAAGCGAAGAAAAAAATGTAACAAAACAGCAAAGCGAACAAGATCAGAGGAGGGTAACACTGAGCTGCGTAGAGGGCTGTGTGACGCGACAAGTGAATGAATGAAGAAAAAAACCTAAAAACCAACCAAAAAAACACACACTCAAACACACACACACACTCGTAGGCTTCTCTGGCCCGTCGCCTTTCTTGGGAAGTGAATTTATTTTTCAGAGCGGAAGAAATATTCATTTAATGAAAATATCATAACGCGGCCCGGGTGTTTTTTGGAACTGGACCGGGAACAGGCGATGAAAGCCGAATTTGAAGGAGGGTTTTGTTTTTCTTTTTAGGGGGGTTTCAGTTGTTTTTTTTGTTTGCTCTCCGTTGTGTCTTTGTTCCGTGAATCATTTCGCACTTTACAAATGGAACTAATTGCTAATAGACAAACTCGAAAAACAGCAGTTAATTAAATTAGGTAGGCCAATTTGTTTTGGCCCTGATTTATGCTGCCACTAGTTGGTACTTAAAAGCAGTTGGTGGCGTGGCAGTGAATCATCCCGGGAAGGAATTATTACAAGCGTTTGTCATGTTTTGCTCAGCAGTGCGTACCGGCAAAGAGTGGCCTATTACTTACTGCGTCTGATCTGTATCTGTTACATGCAACACTATCAGTACTGTTTGTCAATAATGCTACCCCTGACAGGCTTTGGTCGTGAATGCGTATTCTATTAGCTGCGGGTTGAAAGTGTTCCGTTCTTCCCTGGATTTTGATCCCTGCAGACAGATACGCTTGTAGGGGAAAGCGGGGCAAAATGGGCATGTGGGGCAAAATGGGCACCCTCTATTTAAGCATTTTTTGACTACAAAGATACTTTCCAATGCTCAAAATGTATTCATTAGAGTGTTCTATGAACACCATGTAGTTTTCATAACCCTTACATAACAAATAACTAAGAAAAATGCAAAATAAGGTTTAGCAGCATATTGATGTAATTTTTGCCACTTCGAAAATAA
>SIXB01003064.1:0-23397 GCA_007018985.1 Anopheles bwambae
AAACACAATTTTGGAATACCAGTTTAAGTAATACCCACTTAACACTTAACAGTCCAATAGCACATGACCTAGTTGTCCTCTTGAACCGATCATCTAAAACACAACACAGCACACTACTCTCCCAGTATTTGCAAACAAAAAAACCAACACGACTTTCCCACATTCACTAAATGCTTTATCAAAAAGCTAAGCACACTCGCTCACACAAAACGGTGCAAAACAAAAGCCTGTCACCAAAACCGATGACACCGATGAAATTGGCACAAATGAAAATTCAAACACCAGCCGCCAATTTCACCATCCACGCGCACCAAGGGATCATCATCATCATGAGTAGAGCCGAAGCGTGCAATCCTCTCCCTGCAGTGGTCCGGGATCCGGTATGTCCCGAGCAGCTCACCTAAGCTCGCTCGCTAGTTGGCCAAACCGATAAGCTGCTTCCGGTAGGGCGCGTAGCCGAATCTAGCGCATAGAATGTATGCCAACTAGCTGGCTGCTTCCTACCCAGCACATTTGCGCAGTTGTGCCCTGTTGGGCAAGCATTTTCGACTAAACTGCAGCCCAGCGGCATCCCCGAAATGAAAACGGCTTGTCATTGCGAGAAACTACTGCCGCTCACTGACAAGACTGCGAGAAAAGGCACCACTTGCAACCGTCAATTGCAGCGCTTGAATTGCGTGTTCGGTGGGGGTTACCACCAAAAAGTCATCAAGCAGGAACAAAGTTGGAGGGAGCAAGAAGAGAACCTACTACTACTACACCCTGAAGGGTAAACATGGCGGAGGAACAGTGTCGACACAACGCTCACCAAACTCAGCGTCAATGAGGACGAGAAAGTTGTTGTTTTTGAGCCTCCCTGAGGGCTTCCTAACCAAAAAAAAAACGAATTCAAACACAAAAGCCTCACTGGCAAATAATTGAAATTCGCTGGCCAATAGAATGGTGGATCCCCTTTCATACATCACCTGGCCCCGATTGGCCGGCAGCACACGAAACGGAACGAGAGGGAAGCAATTCTGCAACAAAATTTGAATTAATCGGCCGCTAGAAAGGACTTGCACGGGTGTTTGTGTGGTTCATCAGACAAAACCTCACCGGAAACCCTGTTCCGTGTGTTCCTGTGCCCACCACCACCACCGGAATGAAACATTTTGCAACATATACGATGAAGCTCATAACCGATGATGATCACAAACAAACAAACAAACAAACGAACGAACGATCAAAGCGACCGTTAAATCGCAATCCTTACTCCCCCACACACACCTTTTTTTTAATTCCCCTGGTTGACCCCAAAGAGTGTCACTGTTATCCGAAAGAAGGTCCGACAACTGCCTCCCGGGCTTGCGATAACGTGCTTCCACTGTGGCATGTGGTGTACTGGTATGGTAGGACAGAATATTTACATAGTCGAGGATTTAATAACTTTGTCGAAACATGTATGTATACTTTCTAAACGGACTTTGACGGGATGATCGATGACAGGAAGTGAATAATAATTGTGTTCTAGGGATTAATCACCAAATCAAATAGAATAGCGTAATAAGCATGGTCGGAAAAATTCCATTTTTTTTATACTGTTATTGTATCTGAAGGGATTCCATTTGAAATTCCGATTTTCCGTTGTTATTATTACGCGTTTTTTATTGAAGTCTCTTACTTTTGGCTATGAAAATGTAATATTCGTCACATCTCAGCCACTTATCCAAACTCGATCGAATTCGGGAACGATCGTAGCGATTGTCAAAATGACATAAAATGGTGGTTACCTTGGATGTTTTTTGAACATTTTGCCATAGTGTACGTATGTAGCTGAGGATACTCATGAAATAAATCAAAGGATACTCATGAAATAAATCAAAGCAACCGTTATCTAGGCAACTGCAACTATCGTTCCTCTTCGATCGAGTTTGGGAACGTGGCTGCATGTTTTGCGAGCATTATTCTCATCATCTCTCACAAATGCACCTTACGCTCTAGGTTGCGCTCTCCCCTGTTTCTAATCGTTGCTAGGGTGAATTTCGCCTTCAAATGATCCAAGCAACCATTTTCAGAAAGACATCAATGTTACGAATTGTACAACGTCTGGAGATAAGTGTAGTTGGATGAATCTAATTAACGAAATATCCAACGATATTAAATAAAATCAAAATTGTTATTCAAAAAATAACAATAAAAAATTACAAACATGTTTCAATGCACTAAAATCAAACACCTTAAAAACGTGTTTTTATTTTATTTTATTATTATTTGTTAATAATTCACATTATTCAACTTTACAGTTTCGTAGCAAACTAGCACTCTAGCAGCAAAAAACTAATGCAAAAAAAGCATCTTGCGCTTACCTAGATTTATATTTTCAATACAGTTTATTTAAGGAATTACACAAAAGTGGAGTAGTTGAGCCTAGTTGAGTTTGTTGAGAATTACACAAAAGCATTACCACAAATTGGTCAGATGAGTTTCTTCCACCGAATTTGACAAATCGCATAAAATGTCTAATTTGTGTCGGTTTTCGAACGATATTTTGCTTCGATCGAAATCGAATCTTGCTTTCTTATGTGATATCACCCATTGATTCACGTCGGAGATTCTTTCCAGATTCGTGAATCGCCATCGGAATTACCCATCTATAGTGGCAATCCATTCATTTTTAACAAAAATTTAAGGATTTTTTTAAAGGAATGACGGATTATGATTCTTATGCTATTTCCTCAACATATATTTTTACACTCGGCATTTATCTTCGTTTGTCTCTGATAAAATCAACCTTTCTCCCAAATTTCTAGACACTTAACGGGCAACGACATTCATTGCTATATATTAATCATCAACACAATGAGTCAATTTTATTTGAATAAGAGAAAAAAACGTCTAAAAAAATAATACTAACTACCGAAAATACCCAAAACACTACACATTAACTAAGAGAATAGACACGAATACACACAATTTACATTTCTCAGTTTGCAAACAGAAGAATATGAAGAAATCATCCAAATGCAATTAAAGGAAGGAACAATAATGGATTCTATATATTGACAGGGGGTTCTCTCTGCCTAACCAGCAGCCGGTTGCCCGAACCGAATGTCGAAAGTTAGAAATAATAGGTAAGACAGTGAAAAATAATACATTAAAATATTGCACCCGGAACCCGGTGGTAGGCGATCGATAAGCGGGACCCCGGCCGACGCACTGGGCGCGGGCATTTGTTGTAGCGTGTTTTGTTTGTAACAAAGGCGCGTCTCGGTTATCATATATAAATTGTTTAACTCTTAATAATTATCGGACAACTCGGCGAAATTAGTCCAAAAAAACGGTGGGAAACGGCGTGAAAACGTGATCTTTTTTCCCGGACTGGGTTTCAGTACATACACACATAAAGCACACAGCACCCACAGCACACACAACAATACAAAGGACAAGCAATGTAAGAGGAGTAAATGGAGTATTATACTGCATAAAAGAAGCATTAATTCAACGATCGAAAAATTAAATGAAATAGCATTTATGCCTTTTGCTTGAGTGTGCGTGTGTGTGTGCGTGTGAAGGAAATGAAATGAAATCGAATGAAAATGATATAAAATTCAAATGCAAAATATCTCTTCCCGAGCAGGAAAGAGGATAGGAAAACCATTTGCAAAACACACGCCACACGCTTCCACGTTAGAAACGTCTGTGGGGGGCTCTCATGGGTGCCCGATTGCCGCCAGCATAAACAGCGCCACCACCAACTGCCCCCGGATCGCTTCTACCACCAGCAGCAGCAGCGGCATGATGTTCGACCGCTCCGGCGCCATGCTGCCCGGATCCGCTGCCCGCCGCCAGCACGGACAGACTGCGCTGCACGTTCGGGCAGATCGATTGTATCAGCTGCTGTACAGCCGGGATCGGTTCCTGTCCGTTCTGCTGCTGCTGCTGCTCCAGCAGGTACCGGCTCTGCTCGGCAATCTTCTTGCGCAGCAGCGCCTGCTTCATGATCGATTGCGTATGCTGCTGCAGCTCGGCCTGCGTCGGTATGCGCTGCTGCCCGGCATTGTCGAGCGTACACTTCTTCATCAGCATCTGGCGCAGCGTTTCCGTCTCCTGGCAGTTTTGCAGCAGCTGCAGCAGGTACTGCTGCTGGTGCTGCTGGTTCATGCGCTGGTTCTGGGCGGCCAGCATTTCCAGCAGCCGCTGGAAGGACTTTGCATCGCCAGCGTTCGGTGCGGTGGATGACGCGCCACCCGGGAAGAACGGTTCGCCCGTCCCGGCGGGTGGATGCTGGAGGGCCGACAGCGGTAAACGACCCGAACCGGCCTGCCGGTGTTGCTGCTGATGTCCGTTGTTGTAGTGATGGGTGTTCCGTTCGAGTGCGAAACGAACGTGATGATGCTGCTGCTGCTGCTGCCCGGGGTAGTGATGCTGGTAGTGATGTCCTCCCGCACCGGACGATCCGGCCGAAACGCCGCTTCCTCGGCGATAGTATTTGCTGAACCGGGAGCTGCTGTTCGAGTCGCCCGAATCGCCCAGGATCGAGTCGAACTTCATCAGCTCCTCAAAGTTGGAAACGTTCACACCGGAGGAGGAACATCCTCCTGCACCGCTGCTGCCGCCCCCGGATGCCTTCCGACCGTGGGCACCATGTCCCACCATGCTGTTGTTGTTCATATCACCCTTCGTCGGTGTGCTGCGTGCCGGCGGTGGTGACCCATTGTTCGAGTGCGATACGACACTCTCCCCGTCACCCGGACCGCCGGACAGATCGTGCTTGGCACCGCCGCCGTGCTTCGGATGCACGTGTTCGTAGTGCAGCAGCTCGTCGAAGAAGGCGCCGCGCGTCTTCACACCGACCGGCGACGTCTTGAGCGATTCCGCCACGTTGCGGCTCATGTCCTCGTCGAACCCGCGCAGCTCGATCGTATCGAGACGGGAGGTGGGACCGGCCGACACCCATTCCGGTTCCTCCTCGATGATCGTGTCCTGCAGACGCATCGCATTACCACCACCACCGCCTAGCGGATGGCCTCCACCGGCGCAAGGATCGCCCCCCGCAGCGCCACTGTAGCTCTTCACGATCACGTGATGGTTCCGGTTGCTAAACTCATGATTACGTCGAAATCTGGCAAATTATTGGAAGCGTGAATTAGAGTGGAAGAAAAAGACAAAGACACGAACAACCTTACCTTGGCGGATTGTAGCCATTGTCGCGTTGACGATCGTTCCCTTTCCGACCGTACGCCCCACCACCGCTCAGGTCCTCGTCGCCGCTGCCGCCGCCACCACCCCCGCTTACCCGACGCACCCGGTCCGGCTGGTGGTTAAAGCCGGTACGGCTCCAGATCGGATATTGGGCCGTGCGCGGCTCATCGATAGCGGCCGGGCGCCGATGCGCGAACGGACTCTTCCGGAGCGCCAGCAGATGGGCCACCGTGTAGCGGATCACGTTCGCGCCGGCACCAACAGTGGCGAACGAGGCCATCAGCGACGGCCGCATCGTCCTTCTTGTCGTCGTTGTTGTCGTTGTTGGCACAGCCACCGCCGACGCTGATGCCGCTGAATCCTCCGCGTTCAGTACGATGGCGGGCAGGCCGCAGCTCAGGATAGCCGGATCCAGCTCTTCGAGCGATGTCATATCTAGGGGAATTGGATATGCCCAAACGGGCAAAAAAACAAGAAAGCGCTGTGGTTAAAATGGCGGCCCTTTTTTGCTGGGACAGGTAAAGCGCGTCCCGTGTACTTACACGCAAGAAGGGACAGAAATCGCAGCATCTCACTACTACTGCCACCACGCATACTACTATACCCGTCTTTTTCTACACTCGTTGTACCGTTTCACCAACATGCTTTTTCTCTCTCTTTCTCTCATACATACACAAACAGCATACAAGGTAGGACAGAGTAGACGCACACAATACAATCAAACAATTAATGTGTTGTGGGGGGACATTAGAGCAAAGACGACACATCACAGCAGCCAAGGAGAGAAAAAAAACAACAAAAAAAAACAACTAACCTGGTTCGATAAGCATCTCTGAACAATTTTCATATTGTTCACCGTGCCGCAACGACTTGGTCGTCGTGTCCGAATTTACGAATTTCATCATACCCGTGTTGCGTGTATGTATAGGGCGCGCTTTGTGTCCACTTGATGTGCCTTCTGTTGCTGTAGTAGTGGTGTGGGGTAGAGCGTACCTTGTAATGGGCAGCAAGTCGTCCTTCTAATACCCGTTGCCCTACGCAACTCCAAACACGTACACACACGCGCGCGCGCTTTGTACTGGGGCGCAGGAGTAGAGCAAGTTGAACGAACTCTGCACTTGCTGCGATCGCAATTTTTAATACAAAATGGCGCAACTCCGAAATATGGCTTCTTGTTGCCCTGTGTTTTTTGGTTCGTTTTTTTTTTCTCTTTGATCTTTCGCTATTCTACTTCAATTGAGATTATTAAAAAACAGTTTAAAATCTGGTCCTTTTGTATAACACACCGCCGAAAGCAAGCGAAAGGCGTATGCTGCTGCTGCTGCTTTCAGGCTCACAACACCACACTCTCACCACACACTCTTCTTTCGATGTGAAAAAAACGCAAGATGAAGCGCACGTCCCGCGAGAACGTGCAAATCGGTTTTGGTAAAAAATTATCTGCACCGTTTTAGGAGGACTTTTCAGGTGTTTTGGCGCGTTCACAGGAAAGCGAAAGCTTTTTAAATATGGGTGGGTGTGGGAAGGAGAAAAAAAACGGGGAGAAAAGGGTCGGGAAAACACTTTAGCGCGACGTCGCGGAAATTGAAAAACGTGCTGCTTTCTTAGGCAGGCAGGCGTAACTTTAACTTAAACACAACTTTAAATATCAACTACTCCTGAGGAAGGCTACTGACAGAATTGGCAGCGTTCGGGTGGCGCAACAACATTATCAAATTGGCTTTTTTGGCGATGTTTTTAGCCCGTCGGAGAGGGAGAGAGTGTGTTGAGAGAGAAGATGGGAGAGAGGTGAATTGCTCCAAAGCAGTGATGGTGCGAACGGATCGAATGCGATCCAAGGATGTGGGGATGTGCGGATAAACTCGGAACTATCGGAATCGCGTTTCTTATTGGATTTGGTTCAACAGGTTCGATCATAATGGGATTTGATTTCAGGTTTGTCTGTGAAGCGAATATTAAGGCCGGGCTACATTAACCGTACTCGCAAGTGTAATTTCGATTTTCACTAGCGCATCTGGTGGCGGCTGGTGAAAGCTTTTTTTGGTCGTCGGGGGAATGGTCGTGCCGGATCTCAAAATTAATTAGTTTTTTCACCGTTTTTCATTGCGAAAACGGCTGAAATACTTGCACAACATATTTATGTATCAGTAACAAAGCTTTTCCAGTCCAGTTAAAGTAAAAAACATGGAAACATAACATATTTTCTGGAGCGGCTCCAAATTGTTTGGCAAAATGCTTCGGTCAGCCGCCGCCAGATGCGCTAATGAAAATCGAAATTACACTTGCGAGTACGATCAATGTAGCCCGGCCTTTAGTTAATTTAGACTTGCTACAACTCTACGTATGACAATAGCTCCTGAGAGCCAGCATTTTTTTAATACAACACAATTATTAGATGCTTATGAATTATGAGAAGCACTCAAGAGAAATAGATGCAGCTCCCATTCAAAAACTGAAAATCTTTTGAGACCTATGCAATCCTTTGAATTGGTCCTAAAGCTACATCACTCCAGTAGCACATTCAACCTATCCATAAGCCATACCAAATCTGAAACTGATCAAGAACTCATAATGGTCCCTGATACTGATACTGATACTGATCTCACGCAGGTCTTAGAACTTATTTGAAACCATATCGGCATTGTATCTTATCCTGAATCCATACCAATTTTGGAACTAATGCTAAACCCAACCCGATTATGGAATACATCACGAACCCTTTAGGATGTAACTGATCCCGAATACATATCGATCCTAAAACTGATCCCAAACCCATATCATTTCTGAAACTGATTACAAACTCACGCCGTTTCTGGAACCAATCCCAAACCAACCCTGGTCTCAATCATGGAACGGATTGTGAACCTGTACCGGTTCGGGAACAGACACAGAACATACAGTCAGAATTCAATAGTTGAACGGCTTTTAGTAGGCATACTTTTTAGCTGAACATTCGATAGTTGGCTTACAGTTCAATTAAAAAGCATGCGTTTGTAACACTGCAACACTAATAACAAATCAAGTCATCAAATATTATTACACAAACTTACCTTTCGCATGTCGAAACCATTCGGAACAATTCGCACAAATCAGTTTTTATTTTAAATGCTAATATGTATTGTCTTTATTCGGTTTTTATCACAATTTTTGTTGGCCCCGTCTGGATTAAAGCCGCTGGCGTTGTGTGAAAACACGAATCACACTCAAACCGGCATCAGCTGATACTCGTTGACGGTCGTGTGCTGACGTTGAAGCGTTCCACTACCGGCACAGAACAGTCCACAGCTGAACCACTCAATGAAGGTAGCGAACGAGTCTGAAGGGGTGAAAAAAAACGGAGGAAATTAACATGTTGAATTCCTCAGCACTACACCAGAATTCAACGCAAAGTCAAGGACACACGTTAGAGTAATTTCAGGGAATTGCGCTTGATGAAGCTAAAAGCTACTAAATGAGTGTTTCATTGGATGTTGTTTTATTTATTTATTAGCAATTTAATGAATTGTAAATCAAATCAGATAAAAAAGCCAATACAATTGATGCTATTTCAAAGAACTTCACACTGCATACTTCAAACTGATATTGGAATCTGCAAATTGGTATGTGTAGTGTTCACTCATGCAGCAAAATTAATCAAGCAGCAAAACAGCCGATGATACCCTTTGAGAGCTTTGATCATCATTAAACCAACGATATGCAATAACTATATCAGGTACAACTATCCCCCTTCACTAATCGAATTACAGCAACCAGTAGCAACAGGTGGGTCTGATTTTGGACGTTTGGGCATACTTCAATTCAACAAGCACAAAGGCAACAAACCACCTCGGCCAACATGTGCCCGGAAATGATACACTTATTATTGTGTTGTTGTTAGATGACAAACACAAACACCGAAATGAGCATGGCGTTGCCTGTGAGTTAGTTTAAATTATTAATTTTTAAGCCACATTTCACGAAGCGCAATTTCAGAACCGCAAATGTTTGATTTGTATTAGTCAACGGAAAAAAACGGATGAATGATTCGATTCGGGATTAAAACCTGTGATACAAAACAATGAAACACACAAACAGTAGTTCCGATTATTGGTACAAAATCTCCACGGGTTATGGTGTTTATCATATGCTTTTTTCTTTCTTGTTATTTTTTTTTCTTTTACCGTCCACAATTTTACACTTGCACTTCAACCTCACAAGTACACAATAGTATCATAGAAATGCACGGGCCTGGTCCTATAGTGGAGGGTACATCTCTACCTTTGCTTTAAGTAGTGGAGTAGTGGTAGTAAACGGTGGAGTAGGTGGTGTACTATGCTCGTTTGATTATGAGATGGCAGTATATGCTTTATGGTGGAAAAGTAATAATATGTACCTCCTCTGTTACGGCTTTTTTCATCTTATTTTAAAACAACTTTAATCCCTACTCATCTCATCTTCCTTTCATTAGCAACTCAAGTTTACATGTTGTGATTGAGGTTTTGGTGTACTATTAGCATTCCCCTTAGTAACATGATCACAACTTACAAATTTACATTGAAAATATAAGTTGTTTTTTTTTTTGTAAATTATACTATTCTGTCTTTAAATCAGTGCACTTTAAAACTTTTTTTTAGTTTTTTACTTATGTTTTTACTTATTTAGCTTATTCCTTTCATTTTCTACATTCGTTGGTACTTTCATTTGTTTGTTTTCCTCTCTATTTTTATGTTGACTTGTTGCATCTTGCCTCGTTTTTCATTTCATACTTTCCTTTTCTATTCTGTTTTACTTCTTTCCATAAGGAACAATATGCTTTATTAACAACGTGATGATCTGTGGTCTTTTAACTATTGTTCGGAGATCTTTTTTCAGAAGTTATTTTGAAATTAATTGCTCCTAAACTATTCTGAATACTCAATGTTGTGTGAACTTTACAAATTTCCATTCAAAAAATATGCTAATCATGATGAGAAATACTAACAACATAGCACCATTCATGTCGTTGTTATTGCCTACAAGCTGATCCGGCCTAATAATTTCAAATAAAATAAATACGATAAAGCTTATTTTTATTACACTCTCCACAGCTCAACTCATCTTTCTCTCTAAATCTCTTGCACAAATATATATATGAAATGCAATAAAACGATAGACAAATTGTGCAATCTGACTAGAAGCAACAAACCAAACGCTACAACACAAAAAGAAAATAGAAGTGGAATAATCACTACCAGTAGTAACTCGAACATGAACTACAATCACACCCCCAAAAACAAAACCAGTGTTTTAATTGTGTGCAGCACTCACAACACGCCCATAACTCATGGCGATAAAATAAAGCCCAGTTTCATCTCCGTTTTACTCTATGATTTACACAAACTACACGCCATACACTAATTGTGTCGGTGCGTAAACTAACTGCGCAAACAAAAAATGGCGAAAAAAGATTTGGCCTAAAGTTTGGATGACAAATAGAGAGAATCCGAAAGTCCAACTCGCACGCACTCCCGAACTGGGTCAATAGTATCGTATCGTATCGCTGCTGCTGCAAGGCGACGACACCCTGAACACCCCCCAATCCAAAAGCAAAAGCATTTGATTGTTTGGGACAAGAGCACACAGAGAGAAAAAGAGAGAGAGACAAGGAAAGAGTTAACCGAGTGGATGGTTTTATTGTGCAGAAAAGCAAAATAAATAATAAAATGAGTAACAGATACATATTGGTAAAGTGCGATGAAAAGGGGAGCCGGATCCGCCTCTCTGCATACGATAGCCGATAGCCAGCCAGCCAGCCAGCCATGCCAGTAACGATCGGGGAACCGTGTGTGAGATTTGCGAAAATCGAATCGACACAAAACCAGATGAAAATCAATTTAAATTGAATTAATTCATATACAGCCACCGCTTGGCCACTACCACCACCCACTACTACTCTGCCACGCTGTGGGGCAGGAGACGGTTTTAAATATCATTTTAATTGTGCCACGGGCAGTGTGCGCCTCACTGGTGGCCGCCGTCGGGGGTATAGTACACCGGAAAAAGGGGAAATTTTATTTCGTTATTATAGTTTTTCCTCGAGTGAAGAAACACACACAAAAAACCGAAACTAACAGGCCAGACCTCATCAGCAGGATTTGCGCCACACAGTGCACAATCGATGCAACACGCTTTGGTCCACCATCGCGACCCATCCCGTTAATGGGTCCGAAGCGCTGAGAGAGAGCGCAGTTTTTGCAGTCATTATTTATGCTTCCGCCCTGTTTTTTTTTATTATCGAATTTCAATCATCATTATCAAGCGATCGAACCCTCATCGCTCCTATTTATTATCGTATTATTCGACTTTTTTTTCACACACTCTCTCTTTCTCCCATTCAACTGCTGCTGTTAAGGGGGAGCGGATGGATACATTGAAATGCTTCCAATTTTCATCAGCTGACGTGTGAAATGATTTTTGCATGATTCCGGAAGTGGGAAAGTGAAAAAAGGAAACAGAACAAATAGAGTAAAACAGCAGGAGCAGCACACCGTTAGCGGAATTGCAATTGATGAGATTCGTAACACCGAATCCCCATCAGTCGGGGGTTGTGCAAATTAACTTTCACAGTTTCGACGAATTAACATGAGCTTTTGAAAAGCCCTTTTTTTAAAAAAGAGAAACCCACCGGTATTAAAGCCTAGTGGCTGTACAGTTTCAACTGAAATATGCTCATGCGAATGAACCTCCCAAAGCTACGGCAAAAATGTCATGTTCTTTCTCTAGTGGTTGCACTTACTTATAAACAAAATATACGACAACCACCACACTATTTACAACAATTATTAAAAAAAAATACAAACAAAAACACGCACTTATTCTTTTACACTCCATTCTTCTTGTTTCCAAACCTAGTTATAATGTGTGTTCAGTACCATGATTACAACTACAGGCGCGCTATATAAATTTAGCCTACAACACCACACACCGTCCGCATTATCATCATCAGTTAGTATCGTCCTCCCTAAAATCACTTTTCCTTTTTAGCTTTGTTTTTATCCTCATTGTCCCCTGTTCCATTTAACTCTTCCCTATGTTATCCCTACCTTTCGGTCCTTTTCCAGTACAATTATAATTGTGATTGTGTATGTAGTATAAAGGAAGCTTTCCCGCTTCCTCTTGTGGTGCTGCTTTATACAGCTCAATGCCGCCAAGAGCGGCCAGAGCAGTTGACACAAACAGGGCGGTTGTACAGTGTTTGTATGAGTGGAAGAGAGTATACGCGAGTTAAATAGGGATAGTTACAATTACACACCACGATGAGGAAAGGGAGCATTACGGGGGGCGCATCAGTGTCTCGGTGGGAGGACTGGGAGGACTATGTATGGGTGTGTGTATGTGTTCACTGGTCGGTGGAGGTGTCGGTGCCCATAAATAAGGAAACGCGGTATCGGCAAAAGGTGCGTGTGAAAAAAAGGGCCGAGGCGTTGTTGAGGAGGTGTGGGATTGTAAAATACTGCCTTGCAGGCAATCCTTACTTATGATGCTGTGGTTGCGGCACTCCTTTCTACCTTATAGTTTTATATATTACACACCTACATCACACACACACACACGTTTTGGGTTCATTGTTTCATTGGGCATCATCAGCATAGATGCTTTGTGTTGTCTGCCAAGCACGATTTATGTTCGAAATTTAAGGAGTAATTAGCATCAACTCAACACTCAACACCAGTGAAAGGGGAGGACATGATCTGATTGGAGACAATAGAACTAAACAAATTGAACCCTCCAAAGCTCAACCACTCAAAAAAGCTCATTTCAATAACGGTTAGCTAGCTGACTGTATATGTATATTTACAATGTAGTAGAGTGGTGTTATCCATGCATTGTTCCTATATTGCGCAAAAAAGAAGCATTTTCACGTGGCTCGCCCTCTCTTTCTCTCTCTCTCGCTTTTTCTAACGCTATCCATTCATGATCACAGTTACGATCCAACGGTTGGATCACTGTCGCCGTTTACCTAAACATACTACACATTTTCCGCTTATTTTCACCTAATTTCACCTGCTGCTTTAACAACCTCCAAACAATCGACTGGTGAGAATGGAGGCAGCAGCAAAGCAACGGGATGCCACCACGAGGACACGGCAGCGGAAATACTGACCTAACACAAATTAAAACACATACATTCCACCGGGCTGGGAATGCACCGTTGCAAAAAGGCTGATACGAACAGTTGTGGGGGGCGGGAGCATTCATTCCCCTCTTAATTTAAATCTGCCTCCCCAAGCGCCCACGAACCGATGCCGCCACACCAAACGAAATGGGGGAGCGTATTAATCTAAACAGAACGCAACGGCAGCAACGACAATTGAATCTAAACGTGGGACGGCGTGTGGGGCTAGCATCTTCTACCTTCTCCCTTCACATCAAAAGCGCACTTGAACCGGAATTTAACTAACTTTTTCATCGAACTAACTAAACCTAACGCTCGAAACGAACAAACAATTAAACAAAACAGATAGGAACCATCCCATCCCACCGCACACGCACACCAGTTGTGCTGGTCCCACGCAGGAAACCAGGTTACAGAGGTTACAGCAGCACAGAGCGGTAGCACACGTACGCACGCACACACACACATGGCCACAAATGATGTCGGGGTATTATCACTCGCTAGCCACACACCAAACGCAACATAAACACACAAACAAGCAGATGATTTGGCTTTCCCCCCCCATCATGGGCCGCATTTGGGGAGCGGGAGCAGTATAAGCAGTTAATAGAAAGAAAAGCACGATCGTATGCGCAGCCGATGCATGTTGGATGGTTGCCTGAACGGGTTTTTTTCGTTTGATTTTTTTTCTCTCTATCTCTCTCTTTTTTCCTAATTTTCTTCATATGCCGTCCGTGAGAATGAATTGTTAGTTTGAATTTAACGCTTTTGGCGGTATGGAACAATGTTAACATCTTCCACGGGTCCATCAGTTTGATCTCTACAACGCATTTAGAGGGTTTTCGTTGGCTGACGATCGATTTTTGTAGAAGAAAATTCTTCCAATCTACCTTTTCTCTCTGATTGCTGTTTTTTTACATTAAATTTTGCCTCTCCGATCGCAATCTAATGGAACAGTGGCGGATGAGAACATTTGCGGGCATTGTTTTGTGTTTGTTTTTAGTTTGATTTCACAATTCGTTTTCTATGCCTTTAAATGTGGGGGTGTGTGTGTTTAGCGCCTGCATTCTGATTGATTTTGAAGATTGGGGTGGGACGGGAAGAGAAGGAGTGGAGGGAGTGGTTTGGGTTTTCATTTTCATTCGGGCATTGGGGGCATTTTTGTTGTTGTTTGTTTTAGTTCTTCAAACAGGACAGTGCTAACTAACTTTTGGCCAGGGCTTTCTTTTTCCTTTGTACTAGAATGTCGTGGAACGGGTTGTGGCTGATCGACTGGTTCAGGCGGGTGATCCACTCCTGCTGCTCCTCCTCGGTCGCGGCCGACATCCGGTAGACGGTGTGCTTACCTTCCACCACCTTACCCTCGCTGTCGGTTTTGCACGCCTTGATGATGTCGGCCCCGCCGCTGGCGTGCAGCTCGAAGCAGTGCGGTTTGCTCCGGTCCGTTACCTCGCGCACCTGCAGCATTTTGGAGGGAAGGAAGGAAGGAAAAGAGAGTTTAAAAACAAGGAGTTTAAATTAATTGGTTGTGCCAATGAAATGTTGCAATATAATGTTAACCTACCGCAATGTTTTCCAATGGAATGATCCCTCTCGGCTCCTTGTCGGTGGTGTACTCGAAGTAGTACAGACAGTTATCGTTCAGGATAAACCATCTTCGCTTCCACGATTTGTATCTGTAGCGGGGAAAGGGGGGAACATTTAGGGGGCATTAGTAAACGATGGACAAATTACTCTACATGACCGTTAATTGCATTACCTTCCGCCCTGCTTCCACAGCCAGCCTTCCTTGTCCGGGTTGAAGAAGGTGTGCATCAGATCGTTCCCATCGTCCTGAGGTATTTTGAACGGTTCAGCTCGTATCGACTCGTACAGGGACTAATGCAACGGGCGAGAAGAAGATAACAAAGAAACATGAATAAATAAACGATTGAAAATCATTGATCCATCACACAGTATACAGTGTACTGCTGTACCAACCTCTAACAGTTCGCGCGGCAAATCGCCTCCATTGTTGATACCACGGTTCATGGAAATGAACTGTTCAACCGTGGGCTTCTCTTTTACCTGAAAATGCAAAAAAAGGAGGATAAATCAATAAAAAGCGAAGCAAAAGGCATTCCACGACTCATTTCATTCGCGGCAAACGCATCCAACGAAAATATGCAATTGCAAGGGGACTGTTGCGTTGAATGCGAAACCACCACGCGCATTCCAGCATACATACATGGTTCACAAATTACATCGACCCTTTCCCCCCAATATACACATCAAAGGATGAGTTTCATTTGAAGTCGATATCCTACGCTGCATCTGGCTCGCTGACCTCCATTATGCAACCCCCCCCCCCCCCCCACCTGCAACCATCACCGTTGCAATCTGATTAGTTGATACGCGATGCAATCGAGCGATGATGATAGCATTGATTAGCTTACACGTGCGACTGACAAACTCATTGAGCAATGTGTTGTAATTTAGCTAAACGGCTCCTACCCCGTGTATTTGGTCAAATTCAGCCAACTCCACAAAACAAAACAAAAATAACCTGCTGCAATTCCTCTTTGATCTTGCCTACCGACCGGGCAGTGGGTTGCGTGATAAACGACCTAGTAACAACGATCTGGCAGCTGCAGCAACTGCACCAAGCCACGGGGGAGCCGGTTTTAAATCAGTTCCGAATCGGCAGATCGGAAATAATTACCAGCGAAACGTGCGAACTCATCCCAAAGCAGGGCAATACAGTAAGCAAAGGTAATAAGTGCGCAGTAGGTCACGCGAAGCAATTCCGCAATTGAAAGCACGCGAGGATCACGATAGGGTATTATGTCCTTTTTCGAGCTGCTGGGTACGTTATAAACCACACACAGAGTGCAGATTTTAACGCCCGGCTCGATTAGCCGTTGCCGTTCCTGCCCAGGAAGCACCAGGCAAGTGGTATTAATTTACGCGCGTGTCGACGTAGCGTACAACAATCTCACTTGCGCTAATAAGCCAGGTGAAATGTTACATTAAATTTAAAAGCGTGCTCAAAAACGGATAAAGAGCCAATATCCCGATTGTTAATCATTATAAGAGAGAGCGAGCAGGAGAGAGAGAGGGAGGAAGTAATTCTAATCCGTAACCCCACACCAGACACAAGGGTGCAAATCGTGTGTGTGTGTATGTGCATCGATGCAGATGCAAATAGGTAATTGTGCAGCCGGATAGAGATAATGCAACATTTTCCAACCCACCGACCGGAACCGCATCATCATCGCCCCGTAGACCTAGCCTGAAATGACCACGCTCAGCGAAAAAGCTGCTATGGTCGTGTTTTTTATCGGTAAAGAAGCAGCTTTGCTGAATGATAATTAAATTCCAACCCGCTGCGCACTATGCTACATAAAGCGCTTCTTTGCATTTCACGCCAGTGCCAGTAACAATAATGGCACAAAACACGTTGATCAACCCTATTTACTGTTGGGGTGTTGGGGAAAAATATGTTGCGACCCGAGTTTCTGTTCGAGATATGTAGCTGCTGGTCGCGTTATGGTGGGCCAACGCCAACGTACCGATGGATTGTGGAGCGAGGTGTTGAGCATAATGATGGCAAAGCTCAACACGTAGCACGTGTCCGTGTTGGTGAAGATGTCCGGATTGAGCTGGCAGTACCGCTGGGCGAAGCATTCCATCATGCGATCGATCTTCTGCGCCTCGCCGGGCAGTCTGAATGACCAGAGGAATTGTCTGCAAAATGGAGCGCGAGAAGGGAGAGAAAAAGTCTTTATTAGAAACAGTGTCCAGCGGAATTTGATGATGAATCAGCGCACAACTTACCTTAAAGCTTGCACCAGTATAAGATTCGTAAAATCGTGTAACTCTACAAAGGCCTTCAACACCTGCTCGTTAAAGTCGTTCTTTTCGCCCAGATAATCGCCTGAAATGCAGAGAAAGAGAGAGAGAGAGAGAGAGAGCGAAAAAAATGCATTATTGCAACGGTTTTATTGAAATTAACGGTAAACGAATCGCATTAATGTGTGCTACCTCTTCGGACACTCACACAGTGAGTTTCATTTTTATACATGGGTTTTGGAACACAAAAAAAGGACCCAGTAATATTTATTGCCATCATTCGAATGATTTAAAATGGCAACACTATTTAAGCTTCCCCCCAATACTCCCAATGCTCAGTCCCGTTTTGGGAGGTTCGGGTTCGCTTGTTCGATGATTGTTCATCTCGTCGGCTGGGGAGGAAAATTATCACATTCGCGAAAATTAATGTGTTTTACTGCTCCGTATTTTTCTTCTTTTTTGTTTGCCTTCCCACTGTATGTGTGTGATGATACTGGTACAGAATGGTTTCATGATTACGCACAGGACACCATTGTGCCTTCCTTCCTTAGTGTTGTCCTCCCTGTGCCCGTGTCAGGTGCAACACATGGGGGGCGAGCAATGGGCCCACAGCATAACAAACTACCCATTCTGTGACCGCAAAACAACGCATCACACACACACAGGCACACACACACGATGGGAGAAGGTTGGGGTTGTGGTGCATCATCCATTGAGGGCTACCGGAATTGAAATGCGGAAGCACCTACTATTTCTCCCTCCCACTGTGTGTGTGTCCCCTTTTACTTCTTTAAACATCTTTCAATCATCGGTCAGCGTCAGCGCGACCCAGAAAAGGGCACCGGGACACGTTCCACGCGGAACCACAGAATCCGGAACCACAACCACAACCCCGTCGCTGCACCATTCGACATGTCCTGAACGCCCCGAAAATCAAACGACACCAACAAACGTTCTGCGTGTCCCTGTGTGTGCAACAAAATAAGCGAACCCTCACCACACACACATAACAATTGGACACTGTGTTTTAATCGCATTTTATCAACACGATATTAATTATTTTTGTTTACCTTTTATCGGGCTGCGCCTGCCATTATCAGGCTGCCTATTGGAGCTGGAGCTCCCGTTGGGTAGTGTCGCAAAGCAAAAAATCGAATACCACAACTCAAAACCCCTCCCTTGCATTTGTGTAAAATAACATTGTGCGGTTATTATTAATTACTCATCCCCATCACCTTGCAAAAGGCGCAATGATAATAATAATAATAATAATAGGGAATAGCAATTTTGAAAGGTTTCGCGCCATCAATCGCCCGCTGTTTTCATGGGGTCTATGATGCGTGGTTTATCATTGTTCAGGGGACAACACTCAAAGGTATGTAACACGTACGTGCGTGTGTAATAATCGAAAAGAGTTGTAAAATTGCATTCCAACGCAACAGCAAACTATACGATACGTATTTTTTAGTGTTTTTGAAATGAAGTTTTTGTCGGAATCGATCAAGGGTAGCTCCGAAGTTTTGCTGGAATCGATACCGGATAGTAGGTTCGGAATCAGTTTCTGAAATCGATTCCGGAATTGGCTGCGGAATTGGTTCCTGAATCGGCTCCGGAATTGGTTCCGGAATCGGCTCCCGAATTGGTTCCAGAATCGGCTCCGGAATTGGTTCCGGAATTGGTTCCGGAATCGGATCCGGAATTGGTTCCAGAATAGGTTCCGGAATCGGATCCAGAATCGGAATTGACTCTGGAATTTGACTCGGCTCCAGAAATAGTTTCGAAATTGGAATCGGATCCGGAATCGGATTCGACTCCGGAATTGGTATCGGCTCCGAAATCACAATCTGCTTCAAAATGGAGTCGGTCCATAAGAATATGCGTTTGGGTCAAATGATGCTACGTATTGATAGCCGCGAAGAATCAAAATTTACTTGTAAACGATCCATTCTTGTGGAGATTCCCGGATTGATTTCGCTTCTGAACCATCTGATTTCAAATCAACAAATAAATCTGATTTTGGAGTTTATTCCAATTCTGGAGTTAATTCGGATTCCGGGGCAAATTGCGATTCCCAGATCAATTACGATTCCGGAGCCGATTCTGATCGCGGAATCGGCTCCGCAATCGGAATCGATTGCAGCATCGGAATCGGCCCCGGAATTCATTCCGAACACGGAATCAGGTAGCTTCGATTCCGACCTCCCACCACTAGTATTTTTCCTCTCACATTGTATTGGGAGAGGCGTTTGGAATGATTGTATGAGTTATTTTGAATGCATAAGCCGATGGATACTGGAGTTGAACACAGAACGAGACAGAACCACGTCCTTATCAGTGTGACCAAGTTTTGTGAGCAGTTTGAATGACGGATTTACGACCCACTTGCACAACGAAAAATCCCCATTTGCATTGAATGCACTCACCATCCCCAAATGGCTACATTTAGTGATCAGCAAAGGCTGATAACGACTGTTTAACGGTAGTGTGACTCTCTTGTTTTTTTTGTTTCGTTATGTTTAATGCTCGTGTCATGTCACGTGCCCATATCGAGAAAGGGGAAGAGAGGGACTGTATTTTAATTAATATGCCATTACATTGCCCATATCTATCCGATGCGATCGAGTGTATTTGGCCCCGTGGTAGTCGCGGCACATTTCATCCATTTCCACAATTAGCGTGTAAAGTGGGAGGGGAAGGAGGAGGGGAGGAGGACAGAAAAACAGCGCACGATAAATCTTCCCTGTTGCCATCAAACTTTGCTACGATTAAAATCATTAGCGTATGAAATAAGTATGATCCTCCACAATCCCAATCCCTCCTGTGTGAGGCTTTTCAGCATGGGGGGGAGGGGGACAAAAAGTGCAGTTTGTTGTAACAAAAAAAAGGGTTCCACCACGTGTTATTTTTCTTTTTTCCACGCGTTTTTGCAATACTGTACGAACTCGAGCGCATAATTTGTGAATTAAAGTTTAACAATTGATGTGTGTGCGCGAGGGCTGGTCCCGTAATTCATCCCTTTTGCGTTGAGCTACCAA
This sequence comes from Anopheles bwambae, assembly GCA_007018985.1. Classification (NCBI taxonomy): domain Eukaryota; kingdom Metazoa; phylum Arthropoda; class Insecta; order Diptera; family Culicidae; genus Anopheles; species Anopheles bwambae. Next base: position 20,182 of record SIXB01003064.1, read on the forward strand.
GTGTCCGCGGCATGGTGGTGGTGGTGGTGGGTGTGCAAGCGGGTGCGGGGAGACAGGGAGCAAATTGAAAAAGGCAATTATTTTATCTGAGCTCATCATCGGGTAAAGCTTACCCCAGACACGTACTCTCCCCGCCCATTGTATTCCCTTGCTTTTATTACGGTATCGAAAACGAATGGAGTAGTGTCCGATCCGGTGCGCTGAATCCAATTCCAAAAAGTATGCACTTCCCTTCCCAATTTACTACTGCTACTTGCACGCAGGTACAGGATGACTCTCCTCGCTGTCTGATATGATATCGATATTACAAGGATCGTCGATTAATCGTACACACGTGGGAGATGTGTCAGGATGAAGAGCAAAAAAAACAAAAAACACTCTCATTTGACATTAGCCCGGTAATGAATAAAACACCGCGCAAGGGACAAAAAAAAGGGGGAAGATAGGAAGGAATGCAAAAATACGCGCATACCCAGATCCGAATGCATTAAATTGCATTCGTTGCGATTAACGAGTTACACACGCACACACGATGGCAATAAAGATCGCTTACTTCCCGGTAACACAACACCGGGCCCGAGCACAGTACGAGAAGAGGCAAAAAACGTGTATGTATATATTTATACCCAAGCGCCATAAACATATCCTGACGCACATGGACATCGGTACATGGAGCACACACACACACACACACGCCCATCTCCTCCCTGCATGACTTCACCTAGGCGAATTCGAATAAATCCTTCCAATTTATGGCATTCGTCGTGTTGTATCGCGCGGCTGGTGAAATTGTCGCGCTGGCACCAGCTTTCCTGTCCGCCAAGCATTCTTGCCTCGCCTGGAATGTTACAGTGCAGGGATAGCATTCCCCCACCCCTGTCTGCCTGGTAGGCATATACATTATTTATCGGACCCGGTTTGTCTGCAGATGGTGCGCGCCGTTTGATGGATGATTTCTAGCATTCGATTCTGTTTCGGAGTTGCAAAAGCACACGCATACACACACACATACGCACAACAACCGACAACAGAGATGTTGTAAGCACATACCGATGGCCGTTTTGTTGAGACCTTCTCCCTTGTATAGGAACTGTGCCACGTCCTGCGGATCCGTCCTTAGCAGCTGGTTTTCGTATAAAAATTCTATTCCTGTAATGGTAAAAAGAGAAAAAAGAAGAAGAAAAGTTAGTATAAATTTATCAAATTGAATATTTCATTTCAACATGGAGTACAACATTGCAGGCAAAAAAGAGTTTAGTGCAAGAAGTGCATTCCTGCACACCCGAACAAGGAATAAGCGTATAAAACTACTCCTTATTTTAAACAAACTCAAACACTTAGACCCCGTGGTACAGTCGTCAACTCGAACGAATCAATAACATGATCGTCATGGGTTCAAGTCTAGGATGGACCATCCCTCCGTAGCAAGGATTGTAACTATCCAGCTGCGTGGTAATGAATTAAGTCTCCACAATCTTATTAAGGCCAGGCATGTCCGCGTAGGACGTTAAGCCAACTACAAGAAGAAAATATAATTTAAATCCTTAACAAACATGTTCTAGTTGTTGTAGCAAAAAAAAAATTGTTGTAAATACTTTAAAAGCGATATTGAATGATCTTCATCATGATGAAATAATAAAGATAATCTTTTACGAAACATAAACAACGCTTAATTATACAATATAAGGATAATGCTTAGTGCTGCCAAATGTTACTGTCAATGTCCTAAAAAATATCTGACCGTAACAAAATCCTTGTCAGCGTCATGTACTTAATTGTGATAATCAGAGATGATACTCAAAACGATTGGTGTGATCAATGCATGCTTCGTGACATTTTTGCGACCAACGCTTGATTAGTCACTATGTCATGACTTTTTTTTACTGTTTTTTCCGCAAAATGTCACTGACATAGTTATAACAAATTCCGGCTGAAACAAAATAATGTCAGCATCACGAGCTCTTCTGTGATGATCAGAGGTGAGACTCAAACAGTTGGTGCGATCATCTCAGGCTTGGCGACATTTGGTGCAATCAACTCTTCGTCAGTCATTTGGTCACGACATTGTCAGTCGGTCAGTCGGGTCTTTATCCCAAATCTAGATTTTTTAATATTTTTTTATTCAGGAGGAACGGTTTCAGAAGGCCGTAATGATTAACTTTTTACTATTGATGTCATTTAAATTTCGTTGAAATTGTCACTTATTGTCTATATGAGTCTCTCTGACCCAAAGTTCTCTATCTAGATTTTAAAAACGAAATTTAACCCTCGACATTTATCAGATTGGCCTGATCCTCATCCGAAAACCTGGATAACACAGATAAAAGGTTATATTTAGAATATTTATCAAATAAAATATCTATTTGATGGACTTTTTTAGAAATGTTGCTCATGGCCCTTTGATAACAAAGAGTATTTTCTGTACAGCACGATTGAACAGATAGTCATTTAGACCCTTTTTAATTGTATTTAAACATGTCGGAACCTTAATACAATAAAATTCATGACGTTTTTTTATCAAATAATAAGTCAGGATAATCAGGATATTAAATAAAACTGTAAAAGTAGCAAATTATTCCAATACAATGATATCACCAATAGAATGTATTGAATAGGAAGCCATTATAAAATGACGTAAAATATCAGATTGTTCAACCACTGTACATAAATAAAGCATGCTCAACAAAGACCGCAAACAATGTGGCACTAGTTAGCGAATCTCTTCAGAAGCTCTTAAGAAGAATCCCCTCAGAAGAACGTCATTTGTAAGAATTGGCTTGCCACAAACCGGCTTACCACTCGATGCAATAACACACACCTCTCCCGACCGGCGCGACATCAAGATACTTCTTCCGACACTGACAGCTAACACAAGCATACCACCAGTGGGCGAAATGATGAATGGTTTTTTAATTTTAAAAAGCACTTCAAACCTGCTGGCGGGAAGGAACCGAGTGGTTCTTCAAGGTCGTGTACACGCGCCAAACATATCTCCCCTCCACATCTCAGGTCCAGCGGAGAATGAGAGAGAGCGGAGTGGCAAAACTAGTCGAACAACTCTTCCTGACAACTTCTCTAGAACGCAACGCACCCATCATGACCGTCGTGTGTGTACGGTGGAACCCAGCACACTGCTCCTTCGTCAGGTTTGAATCGATCCGAAACTATTCGTCTATAGTGTCCGCCGTACCATGTTCCGTGCCGTACAAGCTTAAT
>SIXB01003065.1:0-24442 GCA_007018985.1 Anopheles bwambae
CCGCTCGATGGCCTAAATATTTAATGAAATTTCATATCACAACACGACACGGGATTGAGCAAGCAATAGCAGACCGTGGAGACAAATACCAGCAAGTACAGGAGCAACAAAAAAGCACGACCCCGGGGGCACCTCACCTCCACTTGGGGGGACATTGGGGGAAAGTAGAACACGGTGCGTCACTGTGTGCGAGTGCGATATCTATATATTTTATTCATGCAAACAAGCCCAAAGCCGAAACCGAGCAGACGGGGGCCGACGGGAATGATCTACTTTCCCGGGCCTGCAGTGTGATTCCCTCTGGCCTCTCTCTAGCCACCCTTTTGCCGATCGATGCACACGGCGTGGGAGCGACCCGCTGCCCACCTTCCACCTTCCATTCAACCGCGTGTGTGTTTAGGTAGGAAGAGGCGTACGTTGGAAAGGGCGAGGAGGTGTAGAAATCCCCGCCACACTGCCCCACACACCTGGTTGTGGGCACACGGGTGGCACAGAGATAGACGGGAGAAAAGCTTTTAGTCAACCACCGTGACATCGTTTACAAGCCTGTGCCTCGATTACGGCTGTCGATTGTTGACTTTCTCTTGCCTCTTTGTGTGTGTGTGTGTGTGTGGTTGCGAATAAGAGGGGATGGAAAAATGGCAATATCGAATGAAAACTCGCGATGCGATCGGATGGAAAATGGAACATGCACAAAGAGACAGAGAGAGAGAAAGAGAAACGAAAGGGTATTATGTTGGTAAACGGTGAGGAACTTGGACGAGTTGCGTTGGGGGGGAGTGTCGGTGTAATATCCGAGCCCGGTGCGATAATAACAGTCGGCCAGCCGGGCGGGCCGTTGTTATACAAAGCGATTAAATGTAAAATGGAAAATTATGCAGCACAAAACAAAATACAAAAAAATGCAAACCCACTTACTCTACTTATCTGTTGGGTGGCTGGCGAACAAGTTGGGCGCAGTTAGGATGCAGTGTTGCAGTGTTGTATGCAGCTGCTTCTCGATCGGGATTTGTCGTGTTGAGGGCATGGTAGCCGGATTTGTTTTACAATTAAAATAGTTTTAAGACTTAACGGCATCAATAAACTAAATGTTACATACGTTTCCTGTTTTTGTAACTTTTGTACTTATAAACTGTAGCGCTATTCAATGTATTTGCCAGTTAAATAATGGCTGGTATTATTGAATCCGTTCGTAGCGGGAACGTACGGCGCTCACATGAAATTCTAGGGATGACAACTCATTTCTTGAGCCCGCTCCTACAACGCTGCGGTGAATAACTGTAGCAACCATCTAGTACGTTAGGAAAATGAGTGTCGGGACGTACGTCGCCGCTACGAACGGATTCAATAATACCAGCCAATAATAATGGCGTTGCATAAAGTTCCTTGCCTCAAGATTCAAATCCAGACGTCCTTGAGCAAGTTCCCGTTTTGGGGGACCAAATATCGACGTCAAACTGTTATGGTAATGCTCGCACGTATTATTCTTCCCCTGCTTCTAAACTGCGTGATGGGATTGTTGTCTCGCAAGACTTGGAGCATGCAGATTGACGTCAGCATTCGTGATTAGGAACATGATTTCAATAAAATAATATAAATTGAGCAACAAATATGAGTTGGGATTGAAAATATCGTTCTAAATATGCTAGATGAGTTACCTCACCCACAAAAAAAAAGCTCAAAAAGCGTTGGCACTCACTTTGTCAACCCTTTAAATTCAAATCGCTCAAAGCTTCGCTCCGTTGGAGTCAATTCCTTTTGTTGTTGTTGTTGTTGATTTAGCACAAATAAATCTACAAGCCCCGCTGAGAAGAAACAAATCCAGCCCACCATATACCGTACCGTACCGCATCGCACCACTCACTCACGTGGCAAAGTGTGTACTTGATCTTTGGCCACACAATCGGGCACCAATCGGGGCCCCGCCTAATCGGGCCACTGGGGTCTTGGGGAGTGAGACACGCACACACCGAGGGTACACGACCGGGAAGTACGATGTAAACAAACCAGCTGGCACCGTTCTCTCCTAACACCACACACGCCTTGTATTTAATCAGCGCCTACTGTTGCATAATATGTTGTGTGTGTGTGTGTGTTTGTTGTTGCTGCTGTTGTTCTTGTTTACCCCATCCGTTGCTTTGTTGTGCGCGATCGAAGTGCGCGGAGAGGCTGTCTGTGATGGACGGCAAATGGGACGGAAAACTACCGGAAGGCAACTGTTTGCGGCTGCGGCTGAGCTTATCGCGGCAAGTCGATGGATCGAAGCTGGACGTGGGGTGGATGGGAGACGTTATCGACAGCGAACGGAGGAACGGCTGCGATGGTAATTGTTATTTAATGTTGAAAAATCGAACCCCGCGTGTCGCGCGAACGCGCTAATGACCGATAAACGATTGCGCATACAATTGCATACACATTCGCGACAAGTTTTCGGCATCAGCCGAGTGTGTGTGTGTGTGGGTTTGTTGCGCAATGTTGTGCCTGTTTGGCGGTTATTTTATTCTCGAACTTGGCTTTGTTTTTTTCGGGGGCTCTGTCCATTTCCATGCTAAAAGGTCACTTCTTCTCTGGCCATGATGCACCTTCGGTGTGTTGCATCATTGATTTGTGTTATTTGTCCGCGCTTCCACGCTACCTTGGCCAGACCTCGAGCAAGTTTGCAACAGATGGACTGCATTCGGTCACAAAAAAGCGGGGCGATGATGATGGCCAACGTCGGCCTGCACTTGGCACTTTGTTTTGCATGGGTTGCAGTTTCCACGATAAACAACACACGCGGTATGTCCTCCAGCGCTTGGGCTTGGCCTTTGATGGGTGTGGGGACGGATTTAGCGACAGCTTTTTTTTTAGTGAAGAAGTGTTGTCTTTTTCCCTAAGTTGGAGTGTGGGCAAGGTAATGTAAACAGCAAATACAGTTACAATTACGTTGCAGTTTCTTTGGCTTGGGCCGATTTTAAGTGTTGTGCAATAACGTATTTTAATCTCATCAATAGCTTCTTCCAAAGCCCTCTACATAATGATAACCATAACGTTCCCATCTTTTTTCTCTCTCTTTTCGTCGCATATTCCTTTCCTGATCTATGTCGCGAATTCGCCAGCCAGTCAAGTGTGAAGGTCATGGCCAGTTGGCGTCCCTCCACGAACGAAGACAGCGATGACAAATAATTGACCCCCGGCCGGAGCCACTCCATTAAGCTTTCTGTCACCTCGTTCGGTGCATACCGCCAGCACCAGCACCACCCCGATCACCACTATAATCATCATCATCATCATCGTGGTCGTCGTTGTTGTTGGAGGTATTATCATCGCCATAACCGTAATCGTGGCCATGCTGCTCGGTCAACGCTTTTCTCGGTCGTCCCGGACCGGTTTCAAGCGGCGACCATAGTGCCATAGTGCAGTGAAATTGAACCTTTTGCTTGGCAACCGGTGTGTTAGTGTGTCACGCTGCAAACGCAAACACGGGGGAAACGGTGGGATGGCATAACGTTAACGTTAAGCAAAATAGCAAATGGGTTAGTGGACACACTACTAGCACGCTCGAGAAATGGGAATATGTGGGCCACAGGCATTGGTGATATTGATTTCTTTTTTAACACGCCCAATTAAAGGTGTCGCTTCTTTTAGTTTTAGCACTGTACCGCGTGTTGGAACCGTCTTATCGATCAGGTGCGTTATTTGAATGTCAAGATTCGCATACCAAATGTTGCATCATCTATTTGTGGCACATTATCAAGTGACACGACCACTTGAGGTGGCCGCTCTGAAATTCCGTCTCGATATGCCAGGCTGTCGAACGAACGTCCATTCACAAATTCCACAGTTATCAGATCTGTCCGGTGAAGGTCGTCCTGTACCCACTATCAGGAGGGCGCATTCTAATAAAAGTAAGCTTGCCTCCTCCCTCATATGATCGATTAGAGTGGGTGGGTTTGTCTGGGGAGTGTCTGGGGAGTAGAAATTATGCAACAGAGAGCTTTTTATTAGCATGTTTTGCTTTAATAAAAAAGGGATGGTTCTGGAACCTTCAAAAGGGAAGAAAATGATCTCATGAGCCCAAGAAAAGTAACGCATAAACAACCATCCAACCCAACCAATACCGGGGCACACCGGTTGCATGAAACCTTCCAAGGACATGAGAGATTGCAAGCTTCCTCTCGGATCACGTTGAACACACTTCAGCCACACCGCTCCCGAGCACACTCACCTCGGAGGGCGAAAGTCGGCAAATAAAAAGGCAAACAGAAATGTCGCCACTTTTCCGTTTCCTTCATCTAGCAGGTGGGTGGAGTTGGTTGGTTGGTTGGTTGTGCGCTACATAATCGCTCGACATACCGCCGGAAAACGTGACTTTTTATTCACCCTTGGGTTGCAGCACCCAACAAAGGGGACCACCCGCTTTCCCCCCTTTCGTAACGACCTTTGTACGCGTACGACAAATTCGTTAAACATGGCTTGGTGTGGAGCTTTGAAAAACCGTTTGGTCGTCTTTTCACCCGCTCCTCCCCCCGTCAAAACGATATGGAATTGTTAATTAGCACTTACACACACACACACACACACACCGAGCGGCAACATGTGGCAAGGATGACTTAATGGAGTCGATTTGTTCGACCAGTTGTTCATCATTCCCTCCTCTTTCAGCGCTCAGCCGCGCTCACTGACTGGTGACGGCCTCGGTCAAGGATACACGGTACGTTGCTGCGCCGGCCGGTTTCGAAGGACGCATCCCATCAACGGTCGTTGGCTTCCATCGGCGCACCCCGGTTGGTCAGGTTGTTTGGCCGAACCGAACGCGGAAATACGATCGGGCACTTTCTGCTTCGATTGGCTTATGTGCTGGGAGCGTCGTCCGGTGCTCGCTTGTACGGTTTCGGTCCAGTTTTTATGAGAGCGTGTGAATGCTGGAGGGGAGGGCCCCAGTCGGTTGCGTAAGATTAGCAGCCCGGATTGATGGGTTTCTGAGCGGGTTTGGGATTAGAGAAGCGTAAAAGTGGATGAAAGAATTAAATAAATTAATAATGACTATCGATCGGAGCGAAGTTGAAGTAGAGGAAGGATCCATTTTTTGCTGAAAATTAATATTAATTGATTTGTTCCTCTTGTTCCAGCTGCCGGTCCTTAATGAACACACTCATTTATTGATATTGATGGTGAACCACTTGTAGCTCCAACTCCTGAAGATGCCATCAGTCACCTAATAAAAGAACGTATCGTAGTACTGCTCGTCGGGAAACTCTTGCAGCGAGACGCTCCGGTCCTGAATTCGCTTCTCGGCCTGCTTCACCACCAGCCCCAGCAGATAGCTGTGTGGTCTCATCAACTTCTGAAAGCTGGCCCGCTCCAACCGATACACCTCGCACACCTCCAGCGCAACCACACTGACCGTGCGCTGTGCATCAGTCCGGAACAGGGCGATCGCACCGAAGTTGGCCCCATCGATCAGATGGCCCAGCTCCACACCGTCCCGCGTGTAGACGGCGGCCGTACCCATCGCCAGAAAGAACATCGTATCAGCCGCACTGCCCGCGGTCAGTATCGTATCATTCTCCAGGTACAGCTCGAACCGCAGCTGATCGGCAATGTCCTGCAGCACGTACGCCGGCAGATCGTGGAACACGTCCGACCGCGTTAGGAACGGCTCGAACGCAATCTCCATCAGCACCGTGCGCCGCAAGTTGTCCGACGCTTGCATTCGAATGGGCCGCACGTCAAAGTAGTGCATCCGGTAGTGGCAGGCAAAGTGGCGACTCATCTTCCGGCGCAGCGACTCGCTCAGCCGCATCCTCCCGCAGAAGGCATCGATCTCGTTCAGTATCTCGTCGTACTGGGTTTCGCTTGCGTCCGCCGTGATGATGGTGCGGATCAGGAGCAGCAGGATGTAGGTGGACCAGATCCAGCCACCGAGCAGGAGCAGCGACTGGGTCCACTCGTGCAGGAAGTGCCGGGAGACGGACAGGGAGTGTCCACCCTGCACACTGATCTTGAACGTGATCATCAGCGCACGCAGATAGCGATAGGTGACGGACACGTTGTGCTCCACATCGTCCAACAGTGCCGCCATGAACTCGGCACAGATGGACATCTTCGGCAGGTGCTGCTGGAGGTATTCTCTAAGGTCGCTGAGCGGTGGCAGCCGGTTTCGGTGCGCGATCGGGTAGTGGTAGGCATCACGCTGCTGATCGTGACTCCACAGCACATCGACCAGGAAGTTGGCCTCGAACCCATTATCCCCCAGCAGGGACAGGGTCAGCAGTGGCACAATGTACAGCAGACAGGAGGTCCAGTGCAGCACGTACAGCGTGTCCATGATGGGCTCCAGCAACCGGATCTGCTTTTCCGAAAGCCCAAACAGGCTCCGTGCGACGATTGCAAAGTACCAGTTGATCGACCGGAAGCGCCAAACGCAGAGCAGGTACAGGTAGATCACCAGGCAAAGGTAGATCGTGACCGCATCCTGGTAGAAGGCACGCACCAGCTCATCCAGCAGCAGTACGTACGGTACGAACAGCAACATCCGGTTGACCACGTTCCACCAGCGCATTCGATAGCGTACGATTCGGGACGGTTCCAGCACCACCTCGCCCTGGCTAACGTATCCGGTGATCAGCTTCAGGGCAAACTCCATCCCCAGCATCGCACACAGCACGCAGTCAAAGAGCTGTATTCCGCTGAGGACGCCGTAGGAAAGGTGCGGCGCGAACGCAAACGCAAAGGCAAGTGTGACGAGATGCAGCGTCAGTACGAAGTACATGGCCATCTCCCAGCACTTGCGGAAGCTGCTGAACGGGTGCACAATGAAGGGCGGCAGTTCGCGCACGAGCCGCTCATTTTCGGCCGCAATTTTCGTCCGACTGCGATAGTAGATGCGCGTTTCGGGATGATCCGGCGAGATGAGCAGCAGGGTGCGCAGGTGGCGAAGTAGCCGGCCGGCTAAGGTGGTGCCGGGAAGGATGGGAGGTAGATGGGTGACGGAATCACCCAGCCGTAGCACTCCCGGCAGTGAGCAGCGATGTCCTTTGAAAGACATCGCACGGCTGGACGACTCTTTTTTCGGACTTTTCACTTCAAGAAGGCGTTCGCTCCATCACACTTCATGGATATCTTCGATCATTGAACGCCGTTGAACGTCGTTGAGGCTTGACACTTGGGGAGCATTTTGGGGCGAATATCGAACTGTCAAACGAATTGCAAACCCGTGCAATGTTGCGCCTCATTTATTTCCAGCAATCATCAGCCCCATTAACGAGTATGATTATCCGCCGCAGGAAATCCCACAAGTGAACCTCCCTGCTGACGCGTTTGGTGAAAAAGTTTTTCGCTTGGTGAAAATTGAAATAAAACAAAACTCCACCCAACTGGCACCTGTGCGCTACACCTACCAGCCCATGCGAAAGAGGACGTCCGCTTGCTTGCTGGTGTCACGTTCCTTGCCGAGTGGCACATGTTCCGGCGTTGCGAAGAGGAAATCCCCCCTTCTCCTGCTCCAGTTGGGACATTACGAAAAGCAGACCCGTCATTGTGCCGTTTGGTGGCGGTGGGGTTTGAACTTCCTGGCCTGGTCTGCAAGCCTACGTCAGCGCGCGCTCGTCACGTTACTGTGCCAGGTGAGTGGAAAACTTTTCGAGCCGCGACCGTCTGATGTACGGTACGGTTCTCTTTTTCCCACTTTTTCCCATAGCCAGGGACGAGGCTTTTCACGAGGCGACAAATTCGTTGTGCAACGGTTTGTTTTTTGCAGACTAGCGTAACCTTTTCCATCGGACGCTATTTCAACCCAGACGCCAATACCAATTGCAAATGACAAGTACGGCCGACTTGGATGAGCGGACGGTCCGGGCAGTGTTTTGCTAGACCACTTGGGAGGAAGGGTATCAGCTTCAGCGGTTAGTAACAATTATTGAGTGCTTCAAATCGATGCAAAGTAGAGACACATTACTGGACTTGCTTTACGAATCAAATTGATTTCGATTAGTGTTTGTCCAGCAACCGAAAATTATATAACCTTTGGGGCGTCTTTCCACATGTACGGTCCTCCCATCGTTCACCCGATCCGCGACATATGCTAATTGGCAGGGGTGTTGATGTGCCTTTGGGCCAGGTCAATGCCAGTCGAGATGGAGAAAGAGATCATGCATTCAGCACAGTCAATGTTAAAACGCAGACAAACCGGAGGAGAGGGAAAAGCAAAAAAGGATCGTCAAGCCTGAAGAAAAGTGTTAGGCCGCTGAGGCCTTTGCCCGACAGTGTCATTCCAGCCAATCCAGCCACCCCATAGATGACGACGGTACAAGGTGACGGACATGTAGGGGCTGGCTGTATGCCAATGGTGGTGGTTACGTTCGTTACGAAACACCGTCGCGAGGGTTTTACACTTCTTCAGGGTCGCGCGAAACAGCTGGACAAACGCTCGATGTCGCGGCTCGGGGAAGTCACTGACCGGAAATTGATTACCCGAATCGGTTGCGAATATCGTCTTCGAAGCAGAAAGAGAGAAAAAAGAGAGGGAGAGGGAGAGAGAGAGAGAGAGAGGGAGAGAGGTCAGCGTTCGAACGCGCTGATGGACCGTGACCGTACAGGCGGAACAGAAAGGAGAATGAATATTTGAAATGTTTCAGCGCGTTGATCGTGTGGGATAGGATGCCGTTTTTGAATTTGATCGTTATGTCATGTTCGTAACCGGACCGGAAAAATCATTTTACGATTTTTCGCTAGGACCACCTCTACAGCCAGCAACACACGCACACCATGTTACCTTGCCAACGGCTAATACACTCGCGTACATTCATCATAGCAACCAGGCCTAGGGTAGCAGCGTCCCTGTTTATACAGTCACTTCTTTCGAGTAACAAAATTTAACCCGCAGGAACTCTAAATACAAATGAGTGAGCTCGTGGAATATAATCCCGTGGAAGAGGTACAGCATGAGGAGCATATTCATCATCGATGTCATCCGTTGGTAAGAGCACTTGAGTTCATTATTTGGTGCCTAAACCAGATACAATCCCATGTTCTCGTGTATTTGCAGCACCTAACCTGGGTGTCTGGATTCAATCCACGGGTGTCGCTGCTGAACGTCAGTACGTCCCGCGACCGAAAGGAGCTTGTGCTGGCATCGGGGAATGCACTGCTCTTCTACTGCTATGACGGGGAACGAGAGAAGATAACGCCAGTGATTGGGCATGTGAGTTCGTGTTTTGGAGGAACATTTTGGAATATCCGTTCTACAATTCCATGTACAATTGTAGAAAAATGTTGTCAATATGATTGGATGTGACGAAAGCGGGCGCTTTGTGGTTAGTTCCGACTGTTCCTACTGCATCAACGTGTGGGATAGGCAAGCTGGCGGTGGAGAAAGTTATCATCATCCGATTGCGATCAGGACAATTTTTGAACCTTTCAAAGCAAATGGTGACATTGGAGCAGTTTCACTGAGCTGCGATGGAAAATACCTGCTGGCAGGGGGTGGAATACCCAATGAGCAGGGTAGTCAGTTGAAGCTATGGTCCTGGACGGTTGGAAATGATTTCCCAGATGGTAGGAATTGCTTTGTACTCCAGAGCAACCCGTAAGAATGAACTGTTGTAATGTTTTGTAGATTCTATCACGCTTCCAACTCGTTTGGGACGCATCAAGGCCATCCATTTCTGTCCGGACCGTGGACGTCGCAACCAGTTTGTCGTAACACTGGACAGCGGAGTCGTGTTCGGTGCGTGGGATTGTAAGGAACAGAAGCTGTCCATCCAAGTCCCGAAACGGCACGGCTTTCAGGACTACAACGATACCGTGTTTGTGGAGCGTACGGATCGGGCAGTATCGGTGACGGGGGCAGGTATGGCTGTGCTGTGGAGCAACGATCGGAAGTTTTCCGACGTACAGGAAGGGGGCGTACAGCGGAAGGAATTCCTCAAGTATCTGCACCTGAAGTACGCTTCGATCAATGTGGTGCGATCGTGTGACGAGAAGATCGTTACCGGAGATGATGATGGGGAGATTCGCTTCTATGACAACTCCATGAAGATATTGTACTGGTTTAAGCAGGAAGATCTGGAACCGATAAGGACACTTTCGTTTGAGCTGGTGGAAACACGCCGATGGAAGCAACCGGCGGAACCGATCGAAGGAGATGATCAAACACCGAAAGAAGGTAACCACTGAAAGGCATCTGGAAGGTAACTGCTTAATCGCTTAACAATTTTTTAAAAGAATCAACCGAAAAGAAGGTGGTAGTGAATATCGAGGATATCGCACCGAAGGATGTTTCGTTTGATGCACGGCCGGTAATTGTACGCGGGTTTGTGTCGGCAACCAAGTCGGGCAAAATCTACGACATCGACATAGTGTACAACAAGATACAGGAGCTGTTTCTGCAGTCACCCAGTATCATTACAGCCTTCGACGTTCATTCGGCAAGGTATGGCTATCTCTTGGAATTATAGAACCCCTCACAAGCTGTCCGTTTCATTTCTCAGATCCGAACTTTGCACTTGCGACGGCAATGGACGGTTCGTTGTGTATGATTTAAAAACGAAATCGATGAGATTAGCGCTCGATGTACCGATCCAGCGGACTCGTCGAGGCAGAATCACCACCCTTGCCTATTCTCCCTGTGGTAAGCAATTAGTGTGAAGAAGTGTGTGCGCAATGAATGTAAGTATTTCTTTTTCTGCTTCCTACCAGGAACATTTTTGGCCGGTGGTGCTGAAAATGGGTTCCTTTGGATGGTGGAACCTAATCTGATGATACTTGCCGGCAGCAGTCCGCTGCAGTTTACCAGTGAAAAGATCCGCTTGGTGTTGTTTTCTCTAGACAGCAAACATTTGGTTTGTGTGGTAAGAGTTTCTCCTATGCAGCGGAATGTTTGAACTGTACATTCACCTGTCCTTTCCTCTTAAGGACGAAAGCAATACAATCACACTTTTGCATCGCGAAAAGGACGATTGGCAAGTGATGGGAAACTGCGCTACTCATAGGCTGGTAGATTTGGCGTTCCTTAGTGCCACTGATTTTGTGTCCATCGGCGAGGATCGGGTATGTACAAATTCTAGGAAGCTTCTTTTACCCAACATCAACTCTATTAGGTTCCTCGTTCCCGTCAATATAGTACATGGTACAGTACACCATAAACACCGATGAGATGTTACAACTCGAAGCTGTTTCCATCGTCAAAAGGAGAAGGATCGAACAGTCCGCCTATCCGACAGCACTACTCGTTTTACCCGGTGGTAGTCAGATTCTGGTTGCCAATGATCAACTAAAGTTCAAGATGTTCCATGGCAGATCCTTCGAGATATTGCACACCTTTTTGGCACCATTTCACGATGGGCCAGCACGTTGTCTCAGGGTAACGATGGCATCAAATGCCGACTATGGTGCACCATTTGACTAATACTGTTGTTATAATTCTAGCAACTTCCTGGCGAAGATTACTTGCTGTTCATTACAAACAATAACATCTACGTACATCACCTTCCGATCGACGGAAATCCGTTCAAATATCTGGCAGTTCGAGGACATCCAAAACGGTTGAAAGGACTGCAAGTTGCTTGGACGGTACGATGTGCCTTCACTTTCGGGGAAGGCGATCACGCGGTTAGCATGTGGAAGATTAACACTAGGTTCGACAAAACAAACCGTGTGTTCCGTCAAGGAAGTACGTTTCTGTAGCAAGCATTCCTACTTTCCATCTTTCTAGCCCACTGTACGATAATTTAAAGCATGCTGGAACGGGCCTAGATCCTTTCTGTACGCTTCTTCCGGGCGGAAAGAGAGGTTGCTATGTGCGCGAGATTTTGAGCCTGTTTTTCTACAACCAAATCTCACCGAAGAATAGCGATGGCGATGCAGAGCTTACAGTAAGTCGATTCGTGTTGTTTGTGAGTTGTCTGTATTTGTTACGTTGTACCTTCTTTCTCAGCTCAGAGACGCTATGAATGTACAGGATGTGCCGAACTATCTGCGTAGCATTGGATTCCATATGTCCGAGTACGAGGTAAGTCGGTAGGCATTTGGGTACAATACCTGAAATAAGGGAGATAATTTTGAATGTCAATGCAGGAACAGAACCTTTGCAAAGAGATGGAGCTTACCGGTACGTATTTTCTGACCTTTGAGGAGGTGTTGAAGCTTTTCCTCAACCATCGCACAGCTGCTGGAGGTCCACCAACTTCTGAAGATGTTCGAACAGCCGTCACTTATGTTGGCGCCACTACATCATCCGGTAAAGTAGATCTGGTACGGTTAATCACACTGCTGGCGAGTATGGGCGAGCCAATGGAGCCAAAAACAACCGAGGCGTACTGCAGAATACTTTTCCCCACCGCCTTTGAAGCGAACGAACAGGACGGTAGTCCAGCACCGGAGTGTGGCACTGGTGAAGATTGCACTAACTATATCGCCATCGACGAGTTTGCCGACAGGCTTTGCTGAACTGTCTTTGGGATGGACAAAGAACGACATACCGTACGGGGAGCATTCGTTATGCGTCAATCTTTATTAATCTTTATTCAATGTCAATTGTCGTGTATACATGTTTTGTGTTCGCTCTTAATGGTCCTACATAACAATAAGGAAGGCCTAACACTATGATACCCTAGCTCCTAGGAAGAAAGATTGTTGATGAGTATCGGAGTCAGATAGGGATTTGACGAATGAAAGTTCATCGCTTGATTTCAATGTCAAGGTCCATCGGCTACAAAAAGAAAGGAAGAACTAGTGGCACTTGAGAAAGATGGGTCACAATCCACGGAACGGAGACCATCATCATTGGTTGCGCGTTGTTTCTACGGGATGGATGATGACGATGATGATGCTTTGGAATGGAATGGCAGAATATGGCCCGATCGAGCAAATGTCCCGTCGGGTTGTTAACAGTGATCTTTGCACACTATCGTCATCGCTGTGGGAAGGACATTGCATGAAGCTACTATACCGATTCGTGACTATATAGATATATCGCTGCGCATCGTGAGAGTGTAAATCTATTCATCTTTCCCCTAAATCTGGTTAATCCTATATCCTAGCTCCTAGTTTTGAGAATGTGGCTGTGTTTGTCAGAGTCTCGGGTGAGCATCTAAATCCCTGTTGTTTCCCGAACCGCTCCGAATGTGCGCACACTCTAAACATGCCGCGAGAAGATATGCATGTTTGGTGCTCTCGGATCGATCCGGGGAAGAAGACCGGATCATGCAGCTCAACCGGAGACACTGACCGATTTAGCTTACTGAGTAAAATCACAAATATTCCTTTCATTTCCATATACTATTTACCTTTACTTCTCTTTCTCTTTCTTATTATGGGCATTTAATCCCTCTCAACCGATACAGTAGTATTATGCTGCTTTGTTGTTGATGTTTGTTTCTCCCAGTTTCTCCAATATTCCTAGTTTATAAATTCATGCTCTTCGTTTGTTTCACACCTCTGTTTTGGTCCACCTGGTTCAGAAACAGGGGACAGTTGCTTATGACTTGCTTGTGTTTGTTTGCTTGTTTGTTTTGTTATCATTCTTTTAAACATAAAACTCTTATACTCTACCGAGTTTCATTCAGATAGTGCATATTATGTGTATCAAAATATATAGATATATATATATATGAAAAAGTAATCCTCAACCCTACTCTACAATAAAGCTTGCTTACATGTCTACATACACTTGCGGTAGTATCTATCACTTACTTCGTTTGCTTAGGATATCTAAACACTGTACTCACAATAAGGTTGCGCCGCACAATGTTTGGGGGGCAGCTGATCGGGATACACGGATCCATTTAAATTGGTTGTGCAATATTTGTTTGTGTTTCTTCTTCAATAACAACAACGGCAAGTTTACAGCCTTTCGTTTCGCTTCTTTCGAGCGGCCTGGAGTCCGCTAGTCGCATCTTCTTCACGTTCGCGTGTTTCGCTAGTTGCGCATTGATAAGGCTACGGCACTACAACAGCACTGTATTCGGCGTTCGCGTTCGCGTTCATTTTCATCACGTCGTTGACTTTGAGTAACTCAACGAGATCACAAGTTAATTTTAGTAACAGTGGATCCAGTTAGATCCTTTTCCTTTCATTGTTCAAGCAGCGCGCCACTTGCCACGTTCACTTTCACCGTTCTTACAACGCCGTACACACAGCTCGTGCATTTTGGGTTACGCGGTTTGCTTTTGGATTCATTTCCATCATTTGGTTTCCTTCTCTGCTCGGTATGATTTATTTTCTCCTACTGAACACGTTACATTCCCTTTACGATTTTGTTTCCTCTTCACAGTCTGAATCGAGCAGACTCCCTAGCTTCACGAATGATGTAAATTCAATTATCTAGCACTAGCTAAATGGGTCTTACACTAGCGAGTGTTCTGCGCATCCTTTACCGATCCTGTCCGAATTTCATAGAACGCTAAACGTCAACAATTTACACATTAATGGTTCGACAAATTGTACCACCTTCTGCAGGCAACACGATTGCCCCATTCGACCGATACAGACCGAAAAACATTAGCTTTTAAATTGGTAAGGGGAAAAATAAATGATAAAATCAAATTGAGTTATGCCAAAATAAGAAGCAAAGAAATGGGAATTAAATGTAACGAAAAGCGAAAAGGTTCAAATTTTGCAAGCAAGAAAGAGTTTGTTTTTTTTTTTGAAAGAGATAGCAAGAAATAAAAAAAAGGAAAAAATAAATTAAGCTACAAATGTAAACAAATAAGAAAAGAAAATTTTACTGTGAAAAGGAATGCGAAACGCATTCCAAACTGGAGGATGAATGTATGACGGAAATAGGGGAAAGAGTGTGTGTACATGGGATACAGATATTCGATCCTCTATCACGCGCTCTCACCACACTAAATGACTTTGATTTTGGTTTGGTGCCACGGTTTCGATCACATGAATTGAAATTGGCCACACACACACACATTGGTCATTGGTTTGCTATGCTGTTTTAGGCCCCCCCCTTTTGGGATGATGCCCCCGCCCTGCGAATAGCTTTGGGATAGATGATCTGCTACAACTTACTAAAGCAGCATTATGAGCATTTTGGAGGATGTGCGGAAGCTGGTGGTACTTAACAAGTAAACGTGAGTGGTGACTCTGGAACACACAGCCTTCCAACTGCCGTCGGGTTCGAATGAAAGGCACGATAACAAAACAAACGGTTACACAACTAGGTAATATTCAATTTCAAGGCGTTTTGCAAAGCAGCTGGTCTGGTGGCGCTAGTCTGGCTAGTAGTCCTTCGTCTTGCTGCTGTCTCGTATTCCCCTTCGTTTGGAGATGAGGTTGGTGGTGCGCTTCTTGTGCGAGTAGGAACGTAGCTTGCGATCGGAGGTGCACGTCTCGAGGGACGTTGCAGAGGAACGCGTCTTACGGACGACAGTTGCAGCAACTGTAACAACGATAAGGAGGCGAGAACGTTAGGGATGGATGCAAACCGATCTGTATATTTTATACCAACATTTCGAAGACTAAATGTGTTTTTAATCAATTTAGTTTGATGTTCAAGATAAGTTTTCATGCGTCCTACCTGGAGTGAGAGATTGCTGTTCGATTGATTTCAGCAGCTTCGCCTGTTCCTTCAGCTTTCTCATCAGGACCTCGTTCTTCTGCCGCTCCATGCTCAGCTCCAAACACAGCTGCGCCTTCGTTTTGGAATCGATCGGTGATAATACCCTATTTTTGAAGAAGAAAAATACTATGTTAGCCCTTTTTCAACGATAAAGAGCCTCCCATCCTGCAACGCGAGCAAACTTACGGATGATTGAAAATTGTCGTAGACGAGGGACGCTTCTCCGGATTCGGGTGCATCATCTGCTTGATCAGATCGTTAAAATCCTTCCCAATGTTGGGCAGGTCGGGAAACTGGCCACTGCGCAGCTGATGCCAGCCGGTCCCATTCTTTGGCAGTGGACCACCGCCCGCCGCCTCGTACAGTGTAATGCCCAGCGAAAAGATGTCACCCTTCGCCAGGTTGCTGTAGTCTTCCTGCAGTATCTCGTTCGGCAGATAGCGACAGTCGCCCTCCTCCACCTGCGGATCGTTGATCGAGGTGACGTGCCCCAGATCGCCGATCTTGTACGTCACCAGAAACTCGTTCTCCAGATCATCGTACACGTCCTCGAACCCATCGTCCGGACAGTCCAGCGGTACCGCAGTAGAGGCAGCACCGTGCAGCGGCGTGCCTGAACGAAGCGGCGTCTTCGAAAGGAAAATGTTGCCAGCCTTCAGATCCATGTGCACCAGATCGTTCGAGTGGATGTACTTGAGCCCTTCGGCAATGTGCAGCAGCAGCGTGCGCAGTTCCGACTCCTTCAGGCAGCGTTCCTGCAGCACCGTCTGCAGACTGCCACCGTTGCAGTACTCGTTCTGGATCAGCATGTGGTTGTTCTCGGCCCAGGCCGAATAGTAGCGGACGACGTTGTCGTGCTTGCCCAGCACGGCATGGGCGTACACCTCGTTGAGGGCCGTCTTCTCGAACGAGCTGCCCGCTACCGGCCGAATGCTCTTCTTGATCGCGTAGATACAGCCGTCCAGCCGATTCAAACACTGGTACACCTGCCCGAACTCGCCCGTACCGAGCAGCGACAGCTGGATGAACTCCTTCTCGTACCGGGAGATGTTGGAGTCCTGCAGGGCGAGCCGTTTCGGGGCCTGCCGGAAATCGCCGTACTCGTCCTCCACCATGTTGAACGCCTTGAGCGTGTGGTTGGTGGTGGAATCGTTCGGCTGCTTCAGGGCAAACGGAGTGGGCGGCCCGCTGAACGGCAGCCGACACTTGTTGAGCCGGTTGCTAGGAAACATGGTCGGGAAGTTGTGACTGCGGATCGTGTTAGCAGTGCCAGTGCCAGTGCCGCCGTGGCCCAGCGTTGCCTTCGCGCTTTCGGGGCCCTCCTGCCGGGTACGCTTCTTCGTTCGCATGAACATGGCCGGTGGCGTGAACGGGTTTACGTTGGCCGGCGGTAGTCCCACGTCGTATCGTCGATGCAGCGGAACCGGTTTCGGTTTGTCGGTTGCGAAAATCGGCAACCCTCCGTCCATTGGTTGTGCCAGCAGATCAGCTTGCTCTGCGCCGGACGATGCCGACGGGAACAGGGTCGTGCCCGGGCCAAACACTTGCCGGCGGAACATTGTGTTGGTAGACTTTTGCAGGATGGTTTTCGGAGTGGCTGGCGTATCGAACAGCCGCAGGGCCTGCACCTTCCTGTACGGAGGCGACAGGGATGGTTGGTTTCTGTTCTGCTGTTGCTGGTGCTGCTCGGCCGCCGAGTTGTGCATCGGTTCCGGCGAGTTGCCGAAGGTCAGCTTCCGCGGCATGACCGTCGACGAACGCTGCGGCGATGAGTTGAGTTCGACGCTCGAATTCATGTCCGGCGAGGAATCGATGCCGCTGCTTTCCGTATGAATCTCCATGTGTTACGACGACCTTTGCGATCCGTGGTTCGCCACTGTTCGCCTTTCACAAACTGCGTGCGTCGCAAAATAAACGGGCCTAAACTAGAACGTATTCACTGTAGCTGGGGTGCGAATTCCTCCGCAGGCACAATACATAGCACAGATGACGCGTACCTAACGGGCAACCAAAACACAGCAGCTGGCAGGCAGGTGGGTGACGCAGTCGCAATTCGTTTGGGTTTTCTTCACTTCAACAGTTAACTTTGCACTCGTAACACAACGTAACAGATAAATGGCACTTAATTGCTAGATTTTGTAACGCTCACAACAGAAAAACGGAATGAATTAACAAACAACACACAATGTACAAGCAATCATTAAAAAGCCGTTTGCGGGTTTGAACGAGGTAGAAAAATGATGCGTTTAGAGAGCGGTGCTCGACGGCTTCGAATGGATGCGTTCCGAGAATGAACTGCTCCGCTCCGGATCGAAACGTTCCCAAGCAACAATTTTAGTTCGTTGGTGAGGTGAATACAATTTGGGGGTTGGAAAAAAGATTTCTTAAAAGCAAACCAGAACCAACATAAAATATTCATAAAGTATTTATAATGTTTTGGAAATTCATCAGAGGTCCGATTATATTGGGTGCACAGAACTGAACGTTTGTCTAAATATGCTTTATAATACAAAATTTCATAAAATATATGAAATTCATTTGGAACACCTGACTTTACAAGAATGACCTTAGTTTAAACAATTTCATTAATTAATAGACTAATCGTTCACAAATTTACATCAAGTTTACAATAATTCTGAAACAAAAACTGAATTAAAAAAAAAATTATATTCTAGAACAATCGCTGAAAATATTTGTCACGTTGACAGCTGTCAAATACAAGACCATATAAAACTGCAACAGGATCGAACAAATATAAAAATATTGTTGAATATTCAAAATGCAAATAAAAATTACACAAATGTTGTGTAGCAAAGTTGGTTTTGTTGAAAAGTTAAAAATTAAAATAAAAACAACATTATTGGGAGAAGATTTGCGATGGAAAAAAAAATATTTTTTTTGTTGGACTTATCGTGTAATTTAAATTTGATCAAAGGGTCTATAAGAAAAAATGTTTATAATAATTTTGAACATTGCAACGGTTCGTATGGCCATCACTATAAAGCACATCACCATCCGCTTCTCGCCTAGTTCGCCTGTTTGGGCGAATAACGGTTTCCGGTTGCAAGAAAATATTTTATGATGTCTTTGTTTTCAAGCAAGCAACATGCGTTCGCCGTTTGAGTTTGAATATTCAAACAAATATTCTTCGAAGCAAAGGCCGTTGCAATATGATATCTTTTGAATTTTTTTATGAGTGCTTTTCGACTTCTTCGAAATCTAAAAAACAAAATAGGATAGTTTTGAGTACAAATTGATTAGTTACATAATAATCTATTCGCAGGGAAATGAATTTGCACGTTTGTTTGAAAATAAAAAAAGCCTCCCACAATCGGAATAACTGTCAGATCCAAAAACTTACCCCAATATGCAAATCTTTGCCAACCGGAACGACCTTGAGCTAGAGATTCCATCTCGCATCCTCGTACCAGATGCGTGTGCCAAGAGCAAAACAATAAACCCACCGCCAAAACGCATCACAATAGCACGCACACACACACAATCTCTGGCGCATGTTTCGGAATGTGTGCTGCCCAGGGCGAGCAGCGTGGCCTTCAAGGTAAAACCACAATCAACGGTTGCAAGGAGTCTGCAGACAAACAACACATCAAAAGCGCATAAAGTTTCCACGTTTCCCGATTATCTTCCCTGGCACTCTCCGCCAGGGAACACCGTAACTATTCGGTGTCAGCGGGGAATCCGAGCCCGGCGGATGGGAAAACTTTTCCATAAATCCACCTCGGGCGGTCATGCTCGGGCCGGAAAATCCCGTGGTCTTGGCGTTGCTTGGCGCCGCCGTATGCGCCCAGACGGAGTTGGGCCGTTGCAGTGGGCAGCAGATTGGCACCCGAAAGGGAAAAGTCCACCTACGGCGGGTGGTGATGGTGAGCGATGGGAGGAATAGTTAGAATAATGATTGCATCTCTGGTATTAGGAGCTGGCGGATGGCTTGGAGCGTGGAGTACGCATTTGTTACAAATGATTGCGTAGAATAAACGAACTGAAATTTTGATTTAATTACTGTTGTAGTTTTTGAAAACATTTGAATGTTTCATAACATTTAAGAACGATTCAATTCTCAAATAAGTAAGAACATTGACATACAACGAAGGAAAATAGCACAGAAGACACAATCGCATCCAACCGTCTCCATGCGTAAGACCACGAGGACGAACAAACACTTGCCGCCGAACGCCGAAGTCAAGGAATTGGACCTCCAAAAATGATTGCCCCTTCCCGAGACCCTCTCTGCAACGAAAGGTAAGGTAGTGTGGCAGTAGTAGTAGTAGTAGTAGTAGTAGTACCCACCAGATCGTAGTAGTAGTACACAGATAAACCTCCCCCCTCCTCCCCCCCTCCTCACTCCCGTACTCGCACAAACAGACAAGAACCGCGGCGCCACATTAGTTCTATTTCTATAATATTTTATCTCTTTTCGTCTGGGACTATTTGCCAAAAAAGCGCGGTATATTATTTATCATCGTGCCCGTCTGCCTCGGCAGGCTCTGTATGTGTATGTGTGTGTGTGTGAGAGAGTCCGTTGGGCGGGACTGACATGGGGCGTCCACGGAGGGAGAGGTCTTGCACGCTGAAGTCTTAGAAGAAGATTGTCTCTTTAGCCGCGTCTCTTGCCGGCCGCCGGTTTGGGGGCTTGTTTCTTTTCGGGTAAGGGTTTTTGGAATTGCGCATACCCCAGTGCCCCGGTCGATGCCATTGCGGTGGAACTTGGGCGTGTGTGTGTGTGTGTGTCTGTGCGATGATGTCGCTAGCGGCACTTGCAGGAGATGGGGTGCCTGTTGAAGATTGTGGAAAACTGGAACTGGAACACGGCAAACTACTTTGCACTCTACACTCTACTGGTTTGCTTGGCTTTCCGATGATATTGATCTTGACGAGTCGGTGGCGAAAGGTGGGACGATGGTTTTTTCCGGTGGCTTCAGGGTTTCCCTTCTGGTTTCATTCCCTCCCCATGTTCATTCGGATGCGCGGTGCGGTCGTGCATTGCGGAGGATGCACTATCGGTGTTTGATGCAGTATTGAGTGTGATGAGGTTGTGCAGGGGACTGTGTTCGAGGACAATGAAGGAGTGGAGAAGGAGTGTGATAATTTATACCTTTATTTATAATCTTTATTTTATTATACAATATACAAAATTAACTAGCTCAATGCTATCATTAAAGAGGAATTGGGCAATAATTCACATGTTCGTGAGAGTGTTTTAGCGAATCTTTAGTTTTATTTTATCTGTATCGCTTATTGTGTTCTCATTTGTTTCAGTATTGTCGCGAATGTTAGATTTATTTTACCTGTTCTTCTTACCTACTCTATTTCTCTTTTAATAACTTGTTGTCTTGATTTTAAGTACTAGACTTTATATATTTTCTGTATTATTTCCTGTTTTCAAAATGCCATCAATGTCTTTGGTGTTTAATGGATTCTTCAGTCAGTTATATGAAAACTGAAAAGCGGATTTAAATTATCTAACCACACAAACTTAACCTTTTTTTGAAGGTATAGACTTAGCTACAAATTAACAAGCATAGAGTCCATGAGTAAGAAACATAAAACAGGAAAAAATATGCAAAAGATAACTCCATTCATATGAATGACTCAGCTCATCATTCAATACTGTCCGTCTCTATTAATTTTGATCTCGCTCACGGCACACATATGCGAAACAGGCGTAACTGGGCCTTCTTCTACAACCCTCCTACAACCGGCTTCTGGTGAGCTTCTTAGGAGCAAATGTGCAACCTAATTCTCACCACAGTTCATCCATTCCATTTCGGTACTTTGTGCGATATGCTGGCGAGAGCTGTAATGTATCTTTGCGCCTCCGAATATTCCACTTTTGCGAAACCAATAACTCACCATCGACCCCATAAGATAATCGTCGTTTTGCTGTAGGGACACTTAATGGGCGATGACAATTTGTGGTCGGGTTGCCTCCAAACCGTTGGTGCGTGCTTTTGGCACCTTCCTTTGGTGGGAGTGGAGAGGGAGAAAGACCGTTTAGGCGGTGGAAATGGAAAAAAAACACGAGATGAAAAGATTGATTTGGGGAATGGTTTGTGTGGAGACTTGCAAACGAAGCGGCGCTGTGTATGTGGTCTACAGAGTGGCCTACACACTCTTCTCACGATCCTCACAAGACGTGGGCCCACACACAGCTAGAATAAAATAAAGGATAAAATAAAGCGGCTTTGAGGTTGAAGCAAAAAAAGAAAGAAACGGTCCACATTTTCATTGCTCTCTTGTCCGTCCTGTATTTGCATCCTTTCCACGTCCACGACCACGGCCGGCAGAGGACGTCGGCGAGGAGTGCTTCATTCTTCCTCCTCTTCTTCTTCGTCCTCTCTCCCTCTTTTAGCAAAGAATGATAAATGTTTCGCGCAAATTACCATTATTACAAGAGCGCCACAATTATGTCGGGCCGGGGTTTGTAGTGTTGCGGGCTGAGGTCCGGTTGGAAAATGATTAATTGTTCGCGCACTCCAAATGCGACAAGCTAGAGTTCCGAGTGTGAGAGTGAGAGTGAGAGAGACAAAAAGGGGGCGAGGAATTGCATAAAGCACGTCCAACGAGCTAAGGCGAAGGAGTTGTCCTTTTGGTTGACCCAATGCTCCCGACCGTGGTCAGTTGAGGAAACAGAAGAAGAAAAAAAAGACTTCGGTGGCAAAAGAAAAGGATGTCCATGGGCCTGTTTCCTTGCTCTGTCGCCCCATTTGCTTTATTTGCGTTGTACTCGGGACACCCTTTTAGGATGAATATTTTAACAGCAGGTGTACAATAATCGATTGCAAGGGATTGAAAGTTGGGGACCGAGAGTTGTGTAAGTGTCGTTTGTTAACATGCCCAATCGTATATCGATGGGTTCGGTCGGTACCACAGAGGCGGAGATGTTTCACAGCTGTATCGGGATAATTAATTAAACACGAAGCAAATCCATCTTCGGGACGGATTTGTTCCAAGGAACGCTTTACTGCACCATTGGGACTGACGGCAAAGGAGACCTTGGAGACATTTGCAGACATTCCAGCCCAGCTCATTCGGAGAGGCATTTTGGGCTTTTCCTTCGATCGTCCTTTTCCTGCTGTCTCTGATCGACCGGAAGGAGTGTTATCCGTGCGAAGCATACAGCTTACTTTTGGCCCAGATCCCCAGATGGGAGATAAATTATGGACTTATTTATGGACAGCCAGAAGTAATTCGCCTCGAGCAGGAGCAAATCGATGCAACCGATGTTCTGAATGCAGTTTCCAGGATGGAAGTTAGCATTTTAAAGGTAAAGTCGAGTCGGCTGGCTTGGAAGCTGGTAAGCCGATCGATAGCTGAGCGATATAGATGTGAGCTCCAAGGACACGAGACAAGGCAAGAGCAGGTGTTGTAGTGCTTTTAGTTCCCTCGGATTGGGCCTTCAATTATTGGATAGCGATTCCAGGACGACGATAAACGAATTCTTGGAGATATGCCATTTACTTCTAGGAAAGCTAAACCTCTGCACCAGCTACAACTTCACACTTTTCTTCGATTGATTGGTTTCCTGGAAAAACGGTTATTCCGAAAAAACAGAATGGCAAAGATCGATGTCATAGGCCCACGAACGAACGGACGGACGGACGGACGGACGAACGGGATCCTCAGCACAAAACAGTTTGCTATTTAATTGTAGCCACTGCTTGTTCGGGGTGTTGTGTTTCAATGATAGTGCGTGCTCCAAAGGGAAAAAGGATTATAAGTTTCCCGGCGTATCTCCGCAGCACCGGACAATGCAGTAGTGGCCTAGATAAAAGGGCGGATTCTCCATCCATCCAATTCCTTATCCCCTCCGGTAAGTTACTGGCAAATGGTGAGGTTTTGCCGCCACCATCCCTTCCAACCATACCCCCTTAAAAGGAATGAAAATAAAACAACACCACCAATCACTCGTTGAAGTTGTTGGATTTTTGGCACCGATCCACTTTCCCGCTATGTAACCGGAAGGATAGTGTTTCGCAACCCTCCCTCTTTTTGCAATCCCTCGGATTTTGTAGTAATAGTTACTGGATAAGCTCTGTGTGTGTGTTTGATGGGAAAATCCCTTGGAAATTTTAAGGCGAAACCGTTCGCCGAGAGGTACGAAAGCTGTACAAGTTCCCAACGATCTTATTGTGTGTGTGTGTGGCATTACCGCAATGAATAGAATGCTGCTGCTGCTACGGAATGTCCATTTCGGGGAACGCAGTTAGTTAATATCCTGAACCGGTTCTTAGAAGCAATCCTAGATTTTCCAACCCCCCCTCCATCCAGCCCATGACATCAGCACTTTGGTTGTGAGGATATAAGAGGAAAGCTGCTGCTGATACTACTGCTGCAGTGCACACAGAAATTGACAATAAAGTAGTGAAAGTTTCACTAATATGTGAGCTAAAACGCACCAGAGCGGATGCTGGTGTACAGACGTCTGTGTGTGTGTGTGCGTATTTAATTCCCTGCTCATGTTCGTCGATTTATGAGACCGCACACACAGCTCTGTTACAACGATTCTGATCGTTGCCGCGCCGAAGACATGTCTGTTCGAACTCGCATCATCGCGTCACTACCGGCGTACTACCGGCGAGACGCATAAGGACACAGACAGCACGCACGCACGCACGTACACTGGCCAGACGGCCAGACAGAAGCCATTCGTTTGACGGCCCCCGATTTCGATGGCAAAACCTGGTCCTGGTCGCGCGGAAAATGGACGTCCGTATCTACAGAGGCGGCGTCGTTAATGCTGCCCCGATATTAGAAGGCGAACGGCGAGCGAGTGAACGCGGAGACGCACACACAGCGCGAGATCGAGATTATCGATTTTTTCGGTACGGTTTTGGAAGGTTGGAAATTGAACTAAACAAACCATTAAAATTG
>SIXB01003066.1:0-24343 GCA_007018985.1 Anopheles bwambae
CTTGTGTGTTTTTTAAGTGTTTTTGGATAAGGGTTTTTCTGCTGACTTACAATTCCTGACGTAAGGTTATTTATGTGGTTTGGGTTGTGTTGGTATCTTGAGTGGTTGGAATTTGGTCTTTTTGTGTGTTGTGTTGTGTTGACAATTTTGTGTTTATTAAGTGTAATAAGAAATGTGTGTGAACTGATTGAAAACAGTATAGCATGTGCATGTGCATGCTACACATCTGTAATAGAAAATCACTTTGAAGATGTTGAATATCACATTCCCATCCATTTTAACAAACAGGCAATCCGGTATTGCTCACTTCACTCTCTTCTTCGTTGACTCTTCCTTGGCGAGGCGATTTCTTTGATGTAGCTTAATGAATTAAAATCAGACTTTGCCTTTCCGAACTACACAGACACCCGTGCGCGAGCATCCTCATCTTACACGGATTGGGCGGATGAAAACAAAATCGAACGAATAAATTAGGGAAAATTACTTACCACCCAATGAGCTGCCAATGAGCCGCTCCCTCCAATCGAACAACCGAATCGTGTTAGCCCGGCCACAGTGAGCAACGTCCGACTCCGAACATCGTTGAACGGTCAAATGAGTTGGGCAGACGTTCGTTAAAGCAAATAAATAATCACCGATCCGCACAATTTACGATCATGTTGCTGTGGTGTGGATGGGGTGTGCGGTGGCGCTCGGGAATTGGGTGGTTGAAACTTTAAGTACCATCCGTGCCTGGGGATAATCTGTAGGGTGGATGAAGGTGCAAATGTGGCTAGCGTAAAGAAATATGATCACATCTTCCAACACCAGCGTCCAATTTGTTGGCCACCCGGGGAAGTGTTTTCCCCCTCTTTCGGGGAAAACCCACCGCCATCTATTTCTTCGCACACCTAATTCAGAGAGTCAGTTTTATTAGACCGAGTGGCGAAAGGTGAATCAATTTTTGCTGATATATTTACAGACACACACACATACACACAAATGCCGGAACCCTGTCGGGGGTTTTTTTTATACCACACTAATTAAAGCTTGATTTACGCACTGAGATTGTTTAGGTTTGTTTTGCGGATTCCATTTTTCAACAGGTCGATCGTGGTGTGTATGTTTTTCTAGGCGATTTTACTAATGATCCAACGTTGTTTCCATTTCAGGTATATTCCAGAGCGGACGGTTGATTGGTTTACGATACGTTTTATGAAGGTAGGGGAAGCGTAATTCGTTTGTGGCGTGGAATTTGTACATGAAACGAACAATATTAACGAACCTACTGGGTTTTTGCAGCATAAAATTACCAAGTTATGATAGTGATAAAGGCAAAAGAATAATAAAAAAAACAATATTCATTGTTTATACATTTCAAACAAAATCGTGGTAAAATGTGGTAAAATGGGGAATTTTAGATTATTGTATAAATAACTATCCGTTTTTCTTTTCAAAAACTACACTGGAAGTTTCATGCATGTTTGTTTTCATACATTCAATCATTCATACGAATTAAGTGGAAAAATGTAAGGCAAAACAAAATATTCTGCACAGGGATATTTTATTGAATAAAAATTTTCAACATACTTTGTCAAATAACACGTTTCATTAAATCAAAAACATGTTTCTTGACTCATTTGGTTTGACAGAAATACTTCCTAGAATGTACGATGTTCTCTTTTACAAATTAACAAAGACAACATCGTATGAGTATTACTTATCCTTTGCAACTGGGTAGTTTGGAAGCTTTCTGAAAGTTTGCTGTAGATAGATAACACGTTGACACAAGCAGATTGTGGCGGTATAGAAAAGTAAAATAAATGCTTTCGTTACGCTGCGAAAAGATTGTTGATCTTTCATTTGATTGCAAGCAAATAGATTTTAGGCAAAGTTTCTCACAACCGAGAACTTTGCTGTTCTATTTCTCAACCCTCGATGGAATTTTGCAGAAAGAGGGTGTGGTAGCATAAAGCTTGCAAAATCTGATAAAATAGAAACCTTTCCCGATGTGCCATGACATTCAATCATCATGCCATCGCCGCAAATGGAAAACGAAAGTAAAAAAAAAACATACTAAACGACACAACGAGACTGTGTGAGAGTGATTCCAAGACTTGTGGAGATGAATCGTTTAGCATATTTACATTTCAAAGCTATTACAGTGAGAGTGTATGGTGACATGGCTGTTGACAGTTGATTGAGAACATCAAAGCGTGTCCGCAACATCATTTGTAATTATTTACCCTTACTTACCAAAGATCAAACAATTTACATGTTGAGCATGTATATAAAAATACATCATTTTTTTCTCCGTGTTCATGCTTGCAGGCTGATGTTAATATCATTATATCCAGAAAGTTGAGATTGGCACGTAAGACAAAAGACAAAATCGATCAAAGTGATATCCTCTGAATATACTTTATTTTGCGCTGTAGAATTTTGCTCACAGTTATCATAATATTTGTGAAGAAGATGAAACAAACACATTAGCTTCATTTCTACATCAATTCATTGCCTGTGTAAACAAACATATCGAAGCGTACCATCACTATTTCACTGTACTGTGGCGTTGATGTTTTCCTTACGTCTCCCATCCAGAACAACTATTTTGCTTTTGGTTTGTATAAATTTTACCCACACGATCACATACCCTTCTATGAAGCACAACTGTTCTTCAAATGTCTAAATACATAGCCAGAGCGTTACAACTTTACCTTCACAACAGTACCCTCACCTGGTCGGCAATCATTAACCAGTAAGCCGAAAATCCTTCGTTCAGCTTCACTCACAGCTGGGCAAACGTGATATTTCCCATCACTCTGCTCGATATTTGATTCCAATCTTCCACACAATTCTCCGACTGCGTTCCCCTGCCTCGCAACTGAAGGCCAATGGACGAATTGGTTTGTTTACAAACGAAAAGGCAATCGTTTTGGGGAGCTGGGAAAGGTATTTGTAGCGGTGTGGAAAAGTATAAGGATTCAAGCGAAAGGAAATACAAATCGTTGCTCTGTTTGTGCAGAGTGGAATGGTTGGAGTGAACTATAGCTTCGCCTTCAACTTCCCCTTTTGTTTGTACATTGTCCAACACGGTTCGGTGAATATTTTGTTCTTCAGCACATTTTCTTCCCCTACAACCAGTCAAACATCTAGTTATCGATGTTGCGAACAGAGCACTTGTATCATGGTCGCAGTGTGTCAGTAGCTTTAAGCAACACCAAAAACCCAGACCAAAACAAAGGCCACTTAGATGTTTTCGAGCTGGTAGATAAGAAAAGTGCTTAAGAATGCTCGATGGTTCACTTCCTACTACCTTGCACTAGGAGCTTTAGCCTTGGTTTGTTGTATGTTTGTGTGCGGCCCAAAGCAAAAAAAAAAACTGGAAACGTACGAAAAGTAAAGGGAAGTGTTTTCGTCCTGCTTGTAGTGAAAAACAAGACGAAAAAGCAGTGGTTCTATCAAAACCACAAAAAGTTCTCAGCCTCTTCTTAGAGATGAAGGGGCTTAGTTTTTCGGCATATAGCATCGTAAATTTCAAAGAAACTTTTTCTCATCTTGAGGAAAAAAACTTCCCTGTCCTTGTCTGTTCTTTTCCGCTATGATTGAACGCACAGCTTTACTTTTCTCTCGCAGAAACTATCATTTTTGTTTATTATTTTTATAACACCTTTTACCCGTTATCAAGCAACGGAAGTTTATTTGGACAATTTATGTTTATGGCACACTAAGATTATTCCTTAATATCGTTTTATGAAAAGTGATACAAGTGTTTAATCATTTAAAAATAATTGTGCCAATAAATTTGTAAAACAAAAAAGAACTCAACTATTTGGAAATATAACTATTAATAATTGGATTAATTGTGGAATACAATAGTACTTCAAACCCAATTTCATATTATTCTACGATAAAATGAGTCTACAACCTTTTGATAAAAACAACCAGTTTTTCCAAAACAGGTAGTTTGTGTGTTACATATGCTAACCATATCGCGTACCAATCTTGCACCGACGTTCCATCCACTATGCAGTATGGTAAATTTTGTCAATTCACACACCATATACGACTGAAAAAGTCCTGCTGCTGCCCTTGCTAAAAAGTATGACCGTAATCTTTCAACAAAGGCTCTTTTCTAGCAAACTTGATCCTTCTACCGATTGTCGGGGATTGCTTCACACTAGTTAAAAATGTCCCTGTACTATGTGAGCTAAAGAAATATCTTCAGTGTTTGTGCAAAACGAGCAATATTTGGCTAGAAGAACTTTTTTTTCACATTTCACGGAACATATTGATGCAGCGTCAATTGCTTAAGTTGGCTAAATGGCAGCTTTGTAGAAGTGTAAAAACTTGGCTAGTCTGCTTGAGTTTATTGCTTCTTTTAGGGAAAAACAACATAAAAGACAGAGCAACACAATATGAAATGAAACATGAGTTTAAATAAATTAAATTAAAGAGCAATGTAACAAGAATCCTCGCCGAATGTTTACAGCACACGTGATCTAGGTGCATTTGGTTTCATTTTCTTTTTTCATCGTACTTAACGCTACTTGTGATATGATTTTCATAACACTCTACAAAAACTTTTGCATGGATGACACACCCAACAACTTGACAAAAATTTGCAACTCACCCGATGTGACCTGAACCGGTGCAAAAACGTAACGCTCATTGGTGATGTATGTACGGTACAACTTTCGAGCCGATGTCGAAAGCTTGTCTAAAAGTCCTAAGCGTAACTAAGCACCCCTGAAAACGAATGGACGTGCCGTGAGCGTTCGAGGTTGGTACACACGGGCAACGAATGCAAAAAACGAGCGAAACTTTTGCCCTGCAGCAATTTTTAGCCATGCGAATGTGAACGTACAGAGTGGAAATTGTGCGCCGTTGCGCATTCAATGTACGCCACCAGAGAATGGTTGTAAAGTTGTATTGGAAGAATCGAGCAAAAAAAAGTGGATCAAACGTACGTATTGTTACGATTACAGTGGCGA
This sequence comes from Anopheles bwambae, assembly GCA_007018985.1. Taxonomy (NCBI): domain Eukaryota; kingdom Metazoa; phylum Arthropoda; class Insecta; order Diptera; family Culicidae; genus Anopheles; species Anopheles bwambae. The sequence continues at coordinate 4,974 of SIXB01003066.1, forward strand.
GGAAATCACACGTTTCCAGTCCAAAACTGTACCTTGCCGAGACACGAATGAATACCCCGACTAACGTGTTGGGTAGATTCATTTTGTAACCAACTTTACAAGGGTGCTATTGAATAACTTGCAGGGAAGAAAAAGTGTAACGACACTGGCGTGTACACTGCCAATCAAATATGCCGTTCCAACATGTTGGCAGTCAATCAGAAATGAGATCACATAACAACGTGCAGGAATACTATTTCCTCAATCCGAAAACTTTTCCTGGAAGTTGCTGTTTCTTAAGAGGGTGAGCGAACACCAAGAATTTAGGCGAAAGTTCGTCCCTATTCCATGTAGCAAAACGTTTAAACTGAAACAGAATAATACAAAATACAAGCAGCTGTATGAAATTCTGGGGTGCATTTCATACGTGCGATACTTAAATGTCAATTTTTAAGTCAGTTTCTGTTGCTGATTTGTTTCAAATCTTTTCACTACTTTATAAATTACACTTATAAAAATAAAACATAAAATTTAGCAAATTGTTTTTAACAATGTGTACTGATGGCTTATTGGTTAATAGACGGTGTTTTTCGAAACTGTTTTTAATGTATGTTCTGCTATATTATATCTTACTAATACATTCAAGTATAGAAATAGCAAATAGGAACACAAGATTACTTTAAAACATGCCCAGTTGAGCCAGAAGTCCTATAATTATAGTATGTGTCATAAAAATATAATAGCGATATATTACAACTAAATTAATGAACAGCCTTAAGAAGCTTAAAACTTAAGGCACTGTAAATGACTGAATATGCAATCATTGATTTTCTTAAATAACCATAATGGCTGGTATAATTGAATCCGTTCGTAGCGGCGGCGTACGTCCCGACACTCATTTTCCTAACGTACTAGATGGTTGCTACAGTTATTCACCGCGGCGTTGAAGGACCGGGCTCAAGAAATGTGTTGCCATCCCTAGAATTTCATGTGAGCGTCGTACGTTTCCGCTACGAACGGATTCAATAATACCAGCCAATGTCAGGTTATTTTTAATAAAAACCTAAAAACAAATGAATACGAGCGCATTATAATTCTATGTGTCACAAACTTGTTTTAACGATTATTTCTCCGAATAAACTGTGGATAAGGAAATATACCCATGACCTGTCGAGACGAAACAAATCTCAGCTAAACGGAGAAACGAACCGTAAGGTCAGAGATCCGAAGCGATTTCAATTAAAAATTATAATGTACCGTGAATAGAATTTAAGCGCAAATCGTTTCTGTCTCAACAGTTTTTTGTTCTTAATTCACATCCAATTTATGCTAAACAGAACCTTTCGGTAGGCCCTGCAAAAACCAACAAAACCTGTAGCAGTCGAGGTTTGCACTGTAAACGACATAATCATTTTTGTTAAGTTTATACTAAATGTCAAAAAAGGTGGAAACCAAAACCATTTTCTACCGTTTCCATGGAAAACAGAAAAAAGGTTCGCGCATAAATTAATTAACATTAGAACCTTTTTCTATTGCACCTGAGCTCGTTAATGTAGTACAATTCGATGAATATTATTTTCCCACGCCTCCCAAAGTTTCTGCGAGCCGGGGCTTGTTGGCAAAATGGTAAATGAGACAGTAGTAAGTAAGAAGTAATTTTCCTTTAAATGTCACTAAAATTGAAACCAAATAAAAATACAAAATAATTACAAAAAATCCCGTAAAAAAACAGACACAGCCTAGCGTTTTCATTAAAAGCAAATTCATAATAGCGCATGGAAGATCATTCGCTTCTATTTTTAACCACACAAAATATATGTCACGTAGACTAATAAGATATCTGCAAACAGTGATTGAGATGGTTGGATGTTCAATAGCAAATATTCGGCCTCAGCACAATTTTTCGATCGAAAAAATTCGATCGATCCGGCTGTCATTTTGGTGTCATTTGACACTCATTTCGCCGCCAAGGTGTTCATTTTACTGGTCTTTTTGAAAACTGGTATACCATGACACTCACGAGCAAAATGAACTAAGCTACAAAAATTCGATCGTTCCGCTTTATATGGCGAAAACTCCGCAACTCATTGAGCTGCGGAAATTTTAGAATATCAGAAAAATGCCATAAATCAAGGTTAATGGTTTTGAAAAACGTTATGTAAAAGCTAGTTGGTAATTGTTCTGGTTTTTTTTCAATACTTTGGGTGATAAAAATTCATTTATTAAATATTTAAAAAAATGGTTTGCCTACACTAAGTACTGAACTCGATGGGAATCGACTTCATGCAGGAGTATGAAAGAAATAGTTATACTGTCAGTTTTACGTGAGCGCCTATCGAATTTTTTCGATCGAAAAATGGTGCTGAGGCCGATTGTATCGACCGAGCAGCACTGGCGACATCGTACAACGAACCAGGCGCCTCCATGTAGCTTTATAAATAGCGTAGAATAACGCCGGACCAATATCGTTCAACAGTAGAGCGGGGTTTATCCTATGCTTACTGATGATGTTGTACATTTTCCGGAAATGAAGTGACGAAAGTAGCGAAAACTACAGCAAAAAAGTCATTGTTGAGTTCAGCTTACTATCGTTTGGGTATCTTCTCTGACATGTTTCTTTTTTCTTTTCGGTTCAGTACATAACATTTTTTCGAGAGCTTGGCAAAGATGTAATATCAATAAGAATGAAACTTTGTAGGGTTTTTCCCTGTTACGTCAGTGTGTCTTTTTTTGTTTGTATCGGGTGCTCGTAGCGAAAAGAGGATTGAGATTTTATGAAGAATATCAAGTCGTTTCATCAGAATTTCATCATCACCAAATTGTGCTATGTAACAGCTTCACTATAGCTTGTAGTACTTCATTTTGCTTTTTCGTATATTATTCTTGTGCACGAGGTTTTAGTATTGAGAATAAAGCTATATTTTATTATCGTTCTAACAATGTTAGGGAAACAAACGTTCAGTTTAGCAACATTAAATGGTTTATTAAATAAGTTATCAACTTATTAAAACAGCTTAGTGAAAACAAGGAATGTTGTGAACAACGGTCATCGGCCACTTACTAGTTTCTAGTTTTAATTATTATTACTATTATTATTATTTTTATTATTTCTTGAGATACCTTATTATGTATTCGCGGAATAAAGAGCAAAAGGTAAACACAGTCAACACCAACCAACAGCTTATAATCATCATATCAAGTTTCATGGTTAAAAATATATATTTCAGCTAAATGCTACTCAACCCACCGTTGTGTAAACTTTGTGCCCAGTGTAGTTAGTTTCATTTCCAGTGGGGATTGATGTAGGATGCCCGAGAGTTTATTAACGACGTGCAAAAAAGGTGCAAAAAGGTCTGAATGCTAAAACCTGTGAAACCAACCTTACCTCCTGGTATACATAGCAAGCCATCGTAGTAGATCCCAGGAAGTGGCTATGGCAATGCGGGCTCCCAAAACGCACGCATTTCATTCCACTTTCGTTTACAGCCACAGCAGCAACCTACCCATGACCAAGCGATCTAATTATAATCGAAAGCCATTCATTTTCTTTTGCTGGATATTATAATGACGACAGGCAACGGCTGGTCAGGTTAATCAGAACATGAACTTTGTGCAACCATTCTCGCCACCTTGGCTTAGTGTGAGTAAATATGAATGGAAAACCGATACACAGCCAATGTATGCGATGGGGGTAAGAATGTGGGTGTTAGCTTAATTATACGTGCGTACATGTGGTCACCTTACGCAACCACGAGACACAAAGCGTAGCGGAGCACATTTTATGATTAACCATAACGGGCGTAAACTTCCTACTTATCCATCCAGGCCTACCTGGGTGTATTATTGTGCGGCTGGTACCGTATGCGTGTGAACCGGAACACGCTGCTATGCCTAACACCACACTATAATCTAAGCTCTAGCTATAATAATCACTTGCAGCCGGGTGGCAAGGTTACGTGAAACTATAATCCGATCCGCGTTGATAAGATCGCTGCCAAGGAGAGTGTTGGTCGGTTTAGTGGTGTCGTGGTAGAGAGTCGCCATGGGTGGGTCGTGTGCTTTCCAGGTGTTTATGAATTAAACAGACGCCTTTGTTTATTAAGGCTTCCTTGGTACAGCCACGGCAGAAGCGCATCCATCCCGGCCCACAGGGTCGCTGTAATTGTATCCTTCCGATGCGCTGTTGCCCTGTTTGGGACAGTGTGAATCACACCCTTTCGAAAGGGTCGTTGGATGATGAGGAAATAACTGCGTATTTGGTGTGGTGCAATGATATGCACAACATATATTCATTCCCTCCGGGAATGCGAATTAATGAATGAATGTGTTAAACAATCACACCGGAACAAAGAGATAATGGTAGAATAAAAATGGCTAGAGGATTCACAAAAACAGTTCATATCTTTAACCATAGCCGACATTTTACCATCAATGGTAACAAATAAATGCGATTTGAAGAATAATAAATAACATGTGATTTTATTACATCTTATTAAATATTCCAGAAAAAAACAAACAATGATATATACCAGCGACGTCAAACTTATTTGACTACGCGGGCCAACATGCTGCGTAAAATATTAGTACATGCCGCTAGCTAGTTTTTATATGATATTATATGATACAAAAATTAGATCGTTAGCAATTCCTTTCATTTCATATTGGGATAACAGTTAAGTTTCAACAGTCAAAACATAAATGTAAAAATAATTTCATATAATATATCAGACGTATTACTACAGAACGTTTGTAGTAGATTAATTTCATTTTTGAACAGTTTGCTGAATGTTTTAAGCTATAACCTAAAGAGTGCCTCGACCTGATACTTTCCCAAAACAATATGCCAAAAAAGAGTCAGAACTTGCATGAACTTGTTTTTTGATGCCTGTTGGTAGAGCGATTTTGTTATTTTTTTCGTAGCCTTGTTTCTTTATTAAGTTTAACAAATATTTTTTTCTATCACGGTGAAATAAGTTTATAATGAGGTAAATTGATCATATGTGGATCGTATGTTAGAATTTATCCTCTGGAACGCTAAAGACTTCACTTACCGATTATGCCTAAGAACTGTCTACTCTACTCTATTCTTGAGCAAACTCAGTATAGTTACTCCCTAGTTACTCATGCCATATTTATTACTAATAGTTTGACACATTAAGCGCCGCGTTACATTTATTCGTATGACCACCGCTTTGCTCATCGCTCAACTTTGTATCTGACGCTCAGTGATTTTCTTGAGAACGAATGAGGTAGGAAAGATAGCACGAGAACGACATGCGCTACGCCGCTTATCGCAATGAAACAAAAGAGTGATAACAATCGCCCGAGAAATTGTCGCTCTCATCGCTCTCTTGCCATGCGCTACGTGCCCACTCGAAAAACTGTGTCGTCAGGCCAGTGGTCAAAGTGTTAAAGAATGAAATTGATGCACCATATTTACTAAACAGGTATACGCTCCAGAGCGCGCACAAAAAAAAAGAAACGCACTTTCGCTCCCAACCACAATTTGTTATTGGTCAGTTATTGTTCAATTAGCTAGAAATGCGTTGAACAGAAATAAATTTAAAAAAATAAGTAAAAAAGATTTTTTACTAATTTTGTAACCATCTAACTAAACAAAAACAAAGGAATTGAATGCACGTTTTCAGTAAAATACATAGTTTGGTTTTTTTTCTATAGCCCGAAGAGTTGTAGAAATTCTTCAGAATGAGATATTGAAAAACTTTTATGACAAACATTTTTTGTTAAAATAAGCAATAAACTAAAATACCTAATTGAAATAAATCTAATCAATTATTTAGTTAACTATTAGATGCCCCAGATCCTGTATATGTAGAATCGATTTAATCGATTTCCAACCGGACCAACTTCCTAGTGACAAGGACTGTCTAAAAGACTGCGGGGAGCAAATAGTTTATTCAGCAGATTCAACAATCGATTTAAAGTAAAATTCGGTTACAATTTTAATTCCAGATAAATTGCCAAACACACCAAATACACCCGGTGTTTTCCCTTACCTCAATGCATGTATGCACATGCAATAACTAAAACTATAAGCAAACTTATGTGTGTACTCAAATCCAATCATCCCTACAATTTGGGGCTCAATAGCAATAAATTCCATCTTAATTCTCGTATTCCGGCATTCAACACATATCAAACCGGTTGACATAATAAAGGCGAATAATGTGCTGTAAAACGTTTTAAAATTTATCATCACATCTGTCGTTGTGTGCAAATCGCATCGTACAGATAGTATCACTTCATTCCCATCTATGCTTGGCACAGGCGCGATCGAACAGGTCGTCTTAAAGATCAAAACACCGAGTTCGCTACAGTAGAATTCGATTTGCGGGCTCAGCACGTCTGTGCTTTAAACCCAGCCAGTACCCGTGAGAACATGTGAGCGTAAAAGCAAAATCCGCATCCGTTTGGTAGCTGTGCTGCTGCTGCTGCTGCTACACCGTAACTGCTTAGAAATGCCAACCCGCATAAACGGACCGGGCCCTTAATCCACTTTACAGCCCTCTCGGGAGCGGTAACTTTTCTGCCGTTCCCAGCATGAAATAGTCGACGACGCTGTACACTGTGTGTATGTGTACCTGCGTGGATAAGTGTTTCCTGCGTGAGGAGTTTTCTTACCCGGTTATTCCATTTCGCTTTTCTTCCATCAAAAATATGGCTAAAATCTTGCTACTTTTTTAGTACGTAGTACTGTTTGCATGCCACACCCCACCGTTTGCCTTCTACTGAGATACTTCGGATGTGCGTTTTTATAGCAAAAGAAAAATCTAAATTTCAGTACCATTTTTCCTCTCATCTGACCGATGGTTTACGGCAGAATGTACTCGAGGTCAACTCTCTTTTCCAAGCAGTGTGTCGGTGACGCAGATTCAAATACTAAAACGCTTCCAGGTGATACTTTGAGCAAGCAAAACAATACAAGAAAAGGAAAGCAAAAGGAATGAATAAACCAAATTGCAAACAATTCCGCACACAACACGATCGACAAATAGAGGCATTTTTACTATTTTCGTCCGACAAATGAATTGTCGAATCGATTCTTACCAACACTTAGCACGAGTGTGCTGATTCATGGGATGGAACAAAACAGCCACCGTCTAAAGTCTAACTCGGTATCTCTGAAGATGCGCTGAAACGAAATCGGAGTGTCTCGAAGTAAGCATTTGGACGAAAAATTAGAATACAGCACTCAAATTCTTCCTTCGCTGTCAGTACTCCTATTTTTCCTTGTTGCCCCATCTGCGACTTTGAACAGCAAAAAAAGGATCTTAGTGTACATGCAAATGTTAGAGGTCAATGTTCGCTACATGAACAAAAAATACAAACAATCGTTGACTTGGTTGAAAGCAACATAGTTGCACAAAGAGATAACTAGACATGCTTAATGGTGCATGTAAACTGATAGATGGAATGTCTAGCGATAGTGACAGTTAAATGAAATTGAAAATTTATTGTAGCATCGTATGGTAGAGGATATCCAAATTGTTAAACTAATTAAACTAGTCAAACTAATTGCTTAAGTTAACTAAACACATAAAGTAATAAATGAAATAAAATATTGCAAAAAATATAGGAGAGATGGGGGTTTAAGCTTAAATACAAGCAACCGAAAATGATTTTTGTGCAAAATCCTTTTAATTACGCTAGTTTTAATATAAAATCCAAACATATAAGCTTCATCCCTAAAGGTAATACATCACTATTCTGTTCAACTAAATTTTCATACAGAGATCGACAAAAAAAAGTGTCCACTACTTACAATTTTACAATTTTACAACAAATTTACAGTTTTTGAAACTTTATTCGTTATATGCTTATGAATGTAAGGTACCAAAAGATGATAAATCTGTATTATGAAAAATGTTTTTCCAAAATTAGTCAAAATCACTCTGACAAAATTGTGTTTTCTTTGTTTGTGATGTTTGTGGCTACACATCACAGTGAGTATATCACAATGTTTATGTATTTCAGCCTGGAGAAAGAAAAGGGACTCTTTTCACTGTTACTCACCAATACTCATTCGATGTCAAACAGCACCCGAAACAGCTGTATTGCAATTTCATAAAAAGTATCACAATCACATTCAAAACGTAAGCTACCACAGAAGAGACCTTAACCGTATCCTTTAACATATAGGTACATTTTTCATGAATCTCCCTAACAATCTCCTTCCAATATGTTGTGCTCGTCTATTTGACAAATTCGCTTTGCTGAACGACGAAATGGCATTACATTCCGTGTCAAAGTAATACCATTTTCAGCACGGTAAACAAGCAAATTTCACTTTGACGAAGCGCACGGCGCTGTATGAGACGTTAACGAACTCTATTGCTTTCCCGAAAAATTGGAAGGCTTTGTGCGAGCACAAAACAAGATTGTGCACGGGGGGGTAGGAACTCGAGCAAAGTTCAATTTGCTCAACAACCGACGGGTCGACAACAGTGCGACAAATACTCAATAAGCTGATGCGTTAACAAGAGGTGAATCCGTTTCCTTGGCAGGGCGTGTTGCAACGCACCACGAAATGATAAACAAGGTCAGCTCGATTCAGTCAAGCGTAGAGAGACACCTGTTTATGGAAGAAGAAACCATAAAACACCTTAAGCTTCGCTGGACCAAAAAGACTCAAAACGCAACACACTGAACAAGTCTTGTGATCCAATGGAAGCGATTATAAATGACAGGTCTATTTTTCTCTTGTGAAATTTCATCCTCACTCTTCCCGTACTGTAGAAAGCTATCCCATTTGCGCATCCTCTTGAACGCTGGAATCCTGGCAGATGGATGGGGTTGCCATACGTTATTCTTTGTAAAGAGGAAAGTAAAGCCTGTTGGCAAGATACCGTAGTCGAGCATGGCCGGAATGCTCTTATTTGTTGCTTCCTGGAAGCTGTAAAGGGAACATCTCCTGAACCTTCCAAAATGTTGTTAGCAACCAGATTTCTTATGCTCCTCAGTTTCGAACATGTACTTTAATTGAAAAGAAAGGCCGGCACACTGTTTGGAGCATCCGTACAACGATTGTTAATAATATTTTCCCGTACTGATAGGATAAGCAAAACCATTCCTTTTCATACGAAAGTAATGGTGGCACGTTATCAAAGCTAGTTAGATGCTTTAGTTAGAAAGCCCAAGAATGTGCTTGCGAAAAGTGCTTAAAATGATTTATTAAGCGCCAAAACAAGCAACTCAGTTCAAGTACCGACCATGATTAAAATTGTGCAACCGTGCCCTGAAAAGGAGGGAATATATTTACACCATCGAGCATACTTCCTCAAATTCGTCTGCAGTATAGCAAAGCGAAAAATCAAACACAACTTTAAACACTGTATTGGGTAGTGTAAACTCTGTGTGTAAGAGTGCAGTGTAATGGGAAATTGTGTAAGGAAAAAGCAATTCCTTTTTCATAAACGATAATTTACGATGTAATGAACACACATATTCCGAATGACACGTAAATAATTACACGTCATAAATAGCACGATTTAACAAACTATGTTATGAATTAAAATCCATACCAAGTATTATATTTTCTTTTCAGAGGAAACAGCCCGTATCTGCCATTATATTAAGCTTTAAATATTTACACTAACAAATTTAATATTTCATAAAATGGGCCTTCCATTAATAAACATAACAAATTGATATGAATCACCACAAAACAAGAGAAATACATAAATAAACTTTCCCAATTGTGGAGACTTTTACGATATCAGCCAGCTGTTTTATATGAAGTTTGACACTTGGCGGCTGAAATCAGGTCAACACTGCATATAAAACTAAACACAAAACTAGCCAAAGATGCTAAGCCTAGATTATTTCAGCCTGAAAAATGTGAAACAAACGCCGATTCGTTGTAGGCACGATCGGCTTCGTTCATAAAGGAATGAATTTGTTTCGTTGCAGGATAAATATTGTGTCAAGAAAGGTTACAAAATGTTTGGATGGATTTTTTAAGTTTAAAAAAGTGTTTAAACTTACTTCAAACAGAAACAAGAAAACAAAACAGTTTTAAATTAGATCTTTGTTTGCAAATAATCGCTGACAACCAATATGGTGGACCGCAACTGTCATATGGACCCAACCCGGATGGTGAATACAGGTATTCCCCGTTATACGCCATACTCGATATACGCGATTTCGCTATATACTATTTTCTAAATTTGACAGTTCTTTGAGCAAATTGTACTGATTTGACTGAATTTTAAAAACCATCTCAAAAGGTATAAAATTATATTCTTCATTTGAAATCAGATCAAATAACTAATTTCGTGTCTAAACCCTACCACTTCAAGAAAAATTATAGGAAAATTAACTATAATTTGACTAAAAACCTCGAAATTTGACTTACGCTAATATTCGAGATACGCTATTGCCTCCGGTCCGCATTAATAGCGTATATCGGGGAATACCTGTACTGTTCCACTGACAGGCTGAAAATTTCAGCTTTCTGGCTTAAAATACACAAGTAGCCTATATCATTTTTGTAATGCAAGGTAAATGAGGACGGCCCGGTGATGACAATTTCAATATTTAATAGATCCGTCGGCACCTATAATGCCCGACAGAATCGATTCGTTACCAGACTATTCCCTCGCAAAAACTGATTATCCGACTGCGTGGTACTAATAAGTCTCGGAGGCCTGTATAGTCCGGAATGACATCGCAGGACGTTACACCAAAAATCAGGAAGAAGAAATCAATCTAGATGGGTTTGTACAGCCTAAAGTAGTGCTCACACGTAACATACTTTCAGCTCGAAAATCGAAAAATGCCCCTCATTAAATCACTTAAAGTTAGTAAACGAAGTAGAAGAAAAAAAAACTCTACGGAGAGCTTCTAGTGCATTATGTGGATGGATAATTATGCATTGATCTAACACTTGGAATGCTGCACTTGAAATGGTTAAACCGGCTTTATAAGTACGGAACGCGCGTCGCTAGAATGACCTAACCTTGAATGGTCGCCAATTATGGGATATTAATTGCTTTCCATTGACAGGGAGCGGAATGGTCCAATCCTCTATTCTCCACACGTGTCGCTGCTCGTTTGATGATGTGTGGCCATCGATTATGTTGCCGCATTCCGCAACCGTGCGTGGGAGGACGACTATATATTTGTCCTAGCTCCAGCACTCCATTACTAAATGCGAATGCACGCTTGTACACTGCGATTCATCCGGACTGCGGTTTGTTAATGAAGCGTTTATCATTTCTGCCTCGTCACAGCAGTAGCGGATATGGTGTGTATGTGTAGCAGCTTGCTCCAAAGTTAGTCTACAAACTCTGATTCTGCTAGCAGGTTTATGATGTTTCTGGGTGGAAGAGAGCTCTAGCAGTATGCGTCCAACCCGTTTCCGATAATGACAGAACACAATATCCAAATCAGCCCACTCGACGATACTGGCAAATGGTAAACCGCCGTATTTACCGATATCGTTTCGGCTACAATGTTAATCCGGTACAATATATGCTGAGCTTGGAAAATAAAGCCCACTCTAATTGACGAGCCCATGTGTTTGCGTAGGTGCTTACGGCACAAGACACACATACATACACACGCACACTGATGGGGTGTGCACAAGGGACGGGAGACGAAAAAAATCCTTTCCAATCATTCAGATCGTCGACAGTCACCATTACAAACGTTAATCGACTCCCCCACCTGCCTGCCAATCGCGACGCATTATCAACACATATACCCCTCGCCCCCTTCCACCACTATCATCGCTCGCTCAGCTAAACAAAACTCCACGCTTAGCCGGTATCACACGTTCTGGGGAAAAGTAAATGTCAATCAAGTCCTTTTTTACCCCCGGCATGGCATCCGCTTGTGTGCTCTACTCAATCAACGATTCCGACGGTATGAAGATAGCCTTTACCCCACACAACGAACGTTAATGGTGGCCCATAAAACCCGATTGCTTGTCCATCGGAATCTGCCGGCGCCGGGGTGCGCATTGGAAGTGCGAGGATGTGCGTGCATTTACATGCCCCATTGGAACATTGGTCCTTTGTCTGTGTTTGATGGTGTTGTTGGTTGTTCGGAATTCAGAAATAGAAATGTCGGTACCGGGACCGGAGCTCGCGTACCCGTGATTAGGATTGCGTTTATGTTCAGGCATAAAATCATCCAAAATCATCGTTAGTTAAAAAGGACCCCGTGGTTGGTGTCACGACGGTAGCAACATGTATAAATCGTATTGATTAGACTGTCAATGTGACATCTAAAGTGTCTGCGTTACATTTTGTTCCCAGTGCCACCAGCCGGAGTGAAGGTTTTGTTAGAGGTGTTTGAAGAGGGGTTGCATATCAAATGGAAATCAGAACTCCTCAAAGTAAGATCGTTTTCTACAATGTCCCACAAAATTGATGTGAAATTTATCGTATCTACGGGTGGCCATGAATTATTAATGATATATTGGTAAACATCGGGACGATCCCGATGCAGTCTTATACTCGCACGGCTCAATAACATGCTCGTTGTCGGTTCAAGCCTCGAGTGGACCGTAGTAAGGACTAACTATACGGCTACGTGGTACCTAATAAATCTCCAAAACATGATCGCGTGGATCGTTACGCAAAAAGGAGAAAAATCATAAACATCGGTAATAACGATGCAGATAGAATGCGTCACAAAATCGTGTCATGCAAAATGCATCCAAAAAAAGATAAACAGACTTTTATAATCGACACATTATCAGTGGCTTACTCCAGGATTGACACAGTGTGGGTGAGATTTAAAGTTGTATGGCATAAATTATTATAAGTAGTATCAGTAATTACTGGGTTATCTTCTGATATAACGTACATAACACTAAAATATATATTAATACTAAAATAATTAAATTAGAGAACAAAACGTTACAGTATTCTTACTTCGTCTACGAATCACCAAAATATACTTCTGCGTATTGCATCGCCGACGTATACTTCCCGGTAATGAACGGACAAAAAAGAAAAAAACTAATAACACCTCGTTACCGATCGCACATTGTAAGGTCGTTCGCAACTTTTCAACATAAAGACGGTGTCCAAACAGGATGGAATAAACCAGTGAACAGTACCGAGAATGGTTTCAAATCACGAAACACATCAACGAAAGAAAAATACAGACGATGGTCAAATTACAAATTACATTGCCTTTAAATCTTATTTTCAGATGCCTAACGAGCCTAAAACAAAGTTACTACCAACTACCATGCGCCTTTGTTAAAAGTAAATTTTTTGCAAGTTTTTTATTACCAAATCCTTGCAGCTAAGTAAAAAAACCCGAAGATATATTTAAACTCAATCATCAGTATCGTGTATGTAGATCATATGCCCCAGAACAAAACCACGTGTACCATTCGTGCATCCTTGAGCCAATTACTACGCGCACTGCTGTTTGAAGTGTATGAACATTACAACAAAGCTCTAACAAAGGGACAGAAAGCTCTTAAACGCGTGCAGCTAAACATCAAACGCTGCCAAGGATACTATTCTACCCAGTGACTGTAATAGGGTCTTGGGAACGGGCGCAAAACGGGTCGCGAGGAATATCACAGAACGCTAGCGCTCTGAGAAATTGATTGTAGGCCTGCGCTCAAATTGCAGCCAAGCACGCGCTGACGGAAACCAGGATCCCACACCACAGCCACTTTAATGGGAAGTTTCATATAACTGGTCCAGGGGAGGGATATTGGTCCGTTCCTCTTTCCCGGTGGCTTCGCGTTCGTGTGACTTGATTGAGTAACCATAAATTCGAAGCGTTTAATCGGCCGCGTTGCTTGGTGCGATAAGAATCAATTGTGCGAACCCTTCGGAAGTGGGAGCCATTTCAAAGTTGCTCTTTCATTCGCTATCAATAAAGAGGTTAATTTATGCCAAATAATAACGACGTGGAAACACACATAATGGGCCGTTCGTAGTAAGGATATTTTGATCATACTTTAATATGCTATTGTGTAATAGTTATGTTGAGTTACGTAAAGTGAGCAACGTGAGAAGTGCGTCAGCAGCAGCGCGTTAAGCAAATTAGTATGGCTACGTGGATTGAACAATTCAATTTAACCTCCAACCATCCTACCGGTGTCCTTTAGTCGAGCTTTGGTGATGCACAAAAAACCTATCAAATTTAGCATTAGTGGGAGAAATAGAGCCCCGGGGATAACAAACGGCCGATTGAATTATTTATATTAAATCTAATTGCGCTGACTCAAGGCACTGAATAATTCAATTCGCAGGCCCCACAACCTGAACATTCGTACTATATTTGACCACTTTTATTATCCCCAAAAGACTGACTGATGTAGAAACAGGGTTCAAAAAAGGGTTTCATATATGATTCATTTGAAAAGTTTTACACAAATTTAGGCATATATTTAGACGTATCGGTTGGTAAGGTAGTGTCTGCCTATGTGTATAATAAACTTAAGCGCGTGAAACTATGTTCAAATTTAAACATTTCATTCCAACTCACGAAATTGAAACGACAAGCACAGATTGAGGTTTAGATAGCACATTTCGCATAGTTCTATTTTAAAAAGCAATCTCGTTCCAACTGTACTGCCAACTATAACCGCTTACGGGTAAAGCATCACCCTGCTTAAAATGAATATATTATTCATGGTTGACCAAACCCTAACTTCATTACATTCGCCGCACATATCCGTGCTGCCCAGCTCCGCAGCATGATCCTTTCGGTTCATTAGGGAAGCTTCAAGTGATGGCCCGTTTTCTGTGCCGCCTAAATTCACCTCACCGCGTGAGTGATAACGAAGGTGTGATGTGAACGGAAGGATAACACATTATAAATACCCGACCCGAGATTCGAGAACCTTCAGCAGCAATGCCTGATACCGGTCACATACGGGACACGTTGTTGTTGTTGTTGTTGGAATGTCAGTGTACAGCAATGTGGATCGTTTTAAATAATTTAATTTCAAGCCCCCTTTTGCTCTTTCCGCCTATCATATCATCAGGCATAGTGTTTCGAGGGAAATGTACAGGTTTTACTCTTTAATGTCTAATGCTTGAGTAAATAGAAATCTAAAAAAGGGTACACTTTCGACTATTCTACTTCTCTGATTTCAACAGGTTGGAAAGGCAAACAACGAAGGTATTATTTAGATTTCATACACAATATTCACTCTTCACTGTTTTAGAGACCCCAAACGGTAGTGTATTTATTCATTCATATGCAACACTTAACAAAGGAAGATTGGAACGTCTACAGAAATATTGCAGTGTGGATGCGGACTTGAATTACATAAGACGCCGCATCTTATTTTACTCAATCACGCTTAGAGCCTACCTTTAACCATTAGCAAAATATTATGAAAATCTCACACCACCCCGAACGATGTGGACGAACGGCTCTGCTATCCATCTCATTTTAGCACCGATTATACTACCATCTATGGGGGATGGGAAATATGTTTTTGTAGATTTCAAATGATTTCACGCGTTTTATGTGGGTAATGAAACATATAACGCGCTTCCATTTGGTGTCTGAAACGTTGCGGAGGGTTAGGTTGGAAGATCTAAAAACTGTTATAAAATTCATCGAGTGTTAAAACGCCCATATTCTCCGCCCGCCACTTCCCAGTTACTTCTTCTCAGTCCCGTTAATTGAATCTTATGGTTAGGGCTTAAAGTTAACCACCATCGTAAGCTGCATGATTTGTGGCCAATAATTTTAAAGTTCGACTTAACCCCACACCATCGGGGACTTATCTCTTACCGTCGCTGGACAGAGTTGTGGAACGGATTCTTTATCTCAGCCATTCTCGTCTGTAGGACACGCCCTGCCACCCAGTGAGATGAGATATTTCGACAAAAGCACATTCCATGCCCTGGGGTGGGATAGCTGAAATGGAAAAAAATTAATGATACTTCAAGAACTTTGACTCAGCGCACGAATCGATTGTTCCTCCAGTAATCCAGTCCCCCGAAACAAAAGTAACAAAAGGTCAAGGTGAACATCTTTACCCGCCAAGTGCCAAGTGGAAATAAAGAAGACAGCGTGCTGGTGGAAGCGCAGGGGTCAGCTAATATTTGGCAAAGCCAAGCTTGGTGGCAGGGTTCAAAATCATGAAATCAAATAAAGTCCCGCTGGCGAGATGCCATCTTTAGATCGTAAAGAGTATTGAATGGTTTTAGCCTGACTCGCGTGTAAATAATAGTGTTGAACAACATTGCTATGTGTTAAAGTAAATTGGTTGTAATTTCGTTTCCAGTAGGTTTAGAAACTCAACGCGGTTGGTTTTGAAAAATGTTATCCAAATATCCAACAGCCAAAACATGTGTACGCTTATAATTTATCAGTTAATTTTTTTTCTTGGAAATTTACTCGTTTGAACCAGAACTAACCCACAATCTTTCGCTTTTACACGAGATGCCATAAAAACAATCAAAGTCAAAATGATTTCGACTTTTAGTCGACCACGAATGTATCTTACTGGAAGTGGAACTTCAAAGCGCTATTCTGGCAGGGTGTACATTGTTGGCGCTTGAGGCAACATCGTAACATCGATTCCCTTTTCTTTTTACAGTATTTACGATACCTTCACAGCCTGGGCTTATATTTTGTGTGTCGTTTCGAAGAATCCATAAAATTGTACTTTTCTGTCTGGCCTATTTGTTGCGGGCTTTAGTATGCTGAGTGAAGCACTCGCCATGGCCAACTAATAGCATGAAAGAGTAATTCCATGTGGTGGTTATCCGGTATATATGTATCCCGTACCATTTCGGTTTAGCTTGGTTGGGAATTGATGATAATCATCACGAACAACACTCATCGTCCAAAGAGTAGGAAGCTCGAAGATGGAAAACTGCAGGCACATAAATTTGATCCACAAAACCGTACTAAAAATCGCACCAACCATTCCTTGCACCCAAATAACGAATTGAACAACAAATATTCTTGATCCATTTTCTCACTCCCCAAAGACTTGGCGAATAAGGAATAAGGCGACCCATGGAATGGGACGCATGTTTACAGTAATCCACTCTCGTTAAATTTCCAGCACATCCTTTAGGGAAATCAGTCAGTGGTCCAGATACGAGACAAGGGGGTGTATACCGAACACCACGATGGATCCATAACACCGAAAATACACAATCTTCAATCACTCGCGAATAACGATCCAAAGCTTCCAAAAACGAACAAAAAAGAACGTGAATCAAAGCAGGACCAACGGGAAATAAAAGACCCAAACATCCATCAGCAAGCTCAAGGGGCTCCGGTTGGGACGATAAATGTGGTGATAATTACGCTGTGTTACGTCTTTTTTCGGCCCAGCAAACGAGCAGATAGGTCGTTCCGCCCGACCGGACGATCGCATAAGGCAGGAAAACTGGCAAAATCGCCACTACCAATTGCTACATAATGGGAGCGAGCAACGAGTCTCAGGCATAAAATTTTAATTCCTCCTCTTATTGGTGTACCCGCCATAAAATGTTCATAAATATGTATCATACACTCAAGTACATGCCTTTGGCTTGATCTAAAAGTCATGCGAATTCATTGAGTAGCGACGCGATACAATATAGCAGTATTGATATTTATCAAAAAGATAGTTGTGATATTCAGCAAAGTTCTAACAATCAATTTAGGCGATTCATGTTTACCAAAAATACTATTTAAAAATATATCATTCTTTATAAATTTCAGAATCATTGCAAGCTCACCAAAACCACGATTTGAAATCCCCCGAATGGCGCACGATACGGACCGCCAGCAAGGACGGAACGTTTTCGTGAAAGTAAGTAAACATTTTAATAATTTATTTGTTTCATTTGTTGGCGCCAGCAGTTTTTAATTTTTAAAACTCAATAACATTGATACCAAAACATAACATAAACTACAAACAAAAATGCTGAAGATATCAAACATAATTGTTTTCAAAGATATATGTATGAACAAGAAATGTTTACTATTTTACACATATGTGTTACTATGTCAATATTCTATCACTATTCAAAAATACCATCAAGTAATACGGCCTGTTCCGAAAACAGTGTATAAGCAGAAATTATCATAAGACTTATCTTTAGAACACATTTTAGTAGAATTTCCTCGTCTTCGCTTAATGTTTTATTTGTTTGAAGTGATTTATTTTCCTTGTTTTAACTTTTAATTTCATTCTTTTTGTGATCAGACCTGAAACAAAAAGTGTTTTTTTTAACTGAAGAATGGATAGTTAAGGTAATCCTTTCATGATTATTGTAACAGTAATATCGAAAGTGCTGTAAATGATATATTATACGAATCATTTTGTCTACATTTTACTTCCTCGTGTATGTGTAATTCTTGGTAAAGATATTCTAAGAACAAATCTACGTTGAGATGGATTTAAGACCAATTCTACATCTACTATCACCAGGAACGCTATTGTTTCATATTTAGCCCATGTTAGTGTGTTACGAAATTTGCGGGACAAAGAATTCGGTTGCAGTAAATATCGTCTGAAACTCTTGAAAATCTTGAAAATATGATACCGTACAAAAACAAACACATCTTAATATATGATATTATTTTATCAGTTGTGTTATTTTTGTTAACAATACCATGAACATATCATTTGAATCGAATTAATGATAAAAAAAAATTAATTTTAGACGTTTACCAAAACGTTCATATACCATATCAGTTATGTTCAATGCTCTGAAACATAGCCTAAGAAAGAAGTTGGTGCTGATATTTAACGCAAGATAGGTGAAATCTTGGTCGATGCTTTCACCTATTTGTATGTAAACCCTATGTATGTTTGAATTTGTAGGTTGGTTGGTGTTACCACCATCAGTTTTGTCTTTGCCTCGTTTACCTGCGATCCAAGGTTCTCTGCCGCCTGCTTGATCCCTCGGTAGGATTCGGCTACATAGGAGATGTGCCAGTGTTGTCTATATAATCAGCGTATGCCAGAATCTGGAATCTCACTATATATAAAATCGAAAATCGCCACAATGACGTGAGAGTAAACATTCAGCGAGAGAGAGAGAGAGAAAGCGGTGAGAGCAGAGCTCTCTTAGCAACGCGCGTTGCTGCGAAAGGACTTGCTCCATGCCACACTGCCAGCCCGCGGGTAATGAGGGCAATGGTTACTTAAATTTTTTGTTTACACAAACCGATTTGAAAACACATGGTATTGGATATAATGGATTTTTTTTTTAATTAAAGTTGCAAATTAGCCACCTGATGATAACGTGTCCCATCTCATACCCCTTCTCATTATAAATCAAGATATTCAAGGCAATATTTAAAAAAATGTTTGAAAACTGTGCAACATAGCTTATTTGTGACATGGCTGATATTCCAATTCATTCAATCATTAATAAAGCCAACCATACTCATTATTGGTGCTTAAGCACCTCGCATACTACATA